>JAJEKB010001478.1:183365-209328 GCA_022393335.1 Macrotrachela quadricornifera | reverse complement strand
ATGAAAGGACTGTTGATGAGGTTCTCCAAAAGGAAACGGATATTACGAAAGAGAAAAAACAATTGAAAAATGATCGAATAAAATTTGAGAAAAGAAAGAAAGAAATGTAAAGATTTATTGCTGATATTGGTTATATCCGTGTAATTCGAATTTTCATATCACTTTTTTCTATAATAATTAATGATCGATGGGAACATAAACTACAAATTCATCAATTTGATACTAACATTTTTTTATTATAATCGAGTCGATTTTCATCATTTTTCTCCTTCTCAACCTTCATCTTTTGAACCATTTACAAAAATACTTCGAGAATTAGGTTTTGAAAAAATCTTATCAACAAAGAAAAATATCAAAATTTTGAAAACTAGTAGACAGATTCATATCAATAAAGATTTATTTCGTCTGCAAAAGAAAACATCTACTGAGTACACTATTGTATGTGACACAAAATATTCTTTTTTTTTACATTTGCTTACTGATTATAAAGTAAATAAGTAGTCGAATGTATATGTTACTAGATGATATATATAAAAGATATAGGAAATACTTCTGTTCTTCTTGCCCTTTATTTGTCAAATGATAACAAAACAATTTCTATATATAATCCTGATGTTCATGTGAAGAATGAATGTTTGAAATAAATTAATTGCTGACGGAAGTTTGAATAGATCCAAAAGCAAATGATTCTTTCCTTAAGTAATATTTATATATATAAAGAACAGAATGAATGAAGGAAGAAAAAAAATGCATATATATACATATATATGTGTGTAGGTTGTAGAGCATTTCATATCATTACCTTGTGATGTTAGGTTGTCAAACGAATATTTATTCATAGTGAAGTGTTCTTGACATCACTTTTGTCACAATTTATTTTTTTGCATGAGTAGTTTTCATTAAGTTATTGATTTATATATTCATCTGTCATATTTTCTTACTAAAATGATGACAACATGTATCATTCGACACTTTTCAACACGATCAATCGTTGACAAATGGTTTAATGCATTACAATCAAAAACACATGATGAACAACAATTAAAATTAGCACAATGTATTGAATATTGTTCACAACATGATCAATCAAATTATTCCAATCTTATTAAAGATATTATTCATCGTTGGGCTATTGAACAACCAGCAAAAGAAGCATTATGGACATATGAAATTAATGATGATAAATATCAAAAATTAACATTCAATGATATATATACCCAATCATCTCATTTTGCTAATATACTTACTGGAAATGAATTTAATCTAACAGCTGGAAAAAGTGTATGTGAAGTTTCTATATGATATTATGTTGATATTAATAAAAAAAATTTTTTTTTATTGAATAGGTACTTGTTGTTTTACCCTATGCTACAAAAGAACGAAGTTTAATACGATTAGCTTGTCTTCAAAGTGGTTTAATTTTTTGTCCATATGATCCAAAACATTTAACTGAACAAGATATACGTCAACAAATTCGAACATTAGCTATCGATTGTATTATTACAGATAAAGATCATTTAGATATGATTATGAATTATACACGTAATACATTGCGACCATTAAAAAAAGGTCTTATTAATCGTTGTTTAAAAGCAGAACCATTACCTATCGGTTGGTATTATTTAATGCATAATGTTAATAATATTGAAAAGAAAGATATAAAAATAGATTATGAACAATCTACAAAACGTTTCTTACGTCATTTATTTATTAATAAACCTACGAATCAATATTCTTTATCAATATTTTCTCTTCGTCTATTATTAATAGCGTAAGTTTTATTGAAAAATATTCTTTTTTTAATATAGAATTTGATGTGTTAGTTATTGGTTAAATATGAATAAATTACCTCGTTTAATATGGATAAAAGAAGATAATGATACAGTTTCTCTTGCATCATGGTTACTTGGATCAACTATTTTTTATAAAGAAACAAATAATATTCAAACAATATTGAAAACAATTGAAAATTATCCTATTGATACTTTATGTGCATCACAAAATGATTATCAAATACTTGATAATCAACGCTATCAACAGACTAAAACTCATCTCAAACAATTATTATCTACTGAAGCAAATATCGATCCTATAATTAAATCTCGATGGTATTCATTAACTAATCTTCAAATTCAAGATGGTTAATCAATTATTTGTTATTATTTTTATGATTAATCTTTTCTTGATTTTAGATTATGAAGTTATATCAACTGATCTTAATGATAAATCAAATATTCAATCAATATTAAAATCGTATATCAATACTATGAAGTAAGAAATAGCAAAAATGCAAAATTTCAGTAATTTTTCTTTTTCGTTCATTTATATATGATTCGATCATTATTTCGTTGAGAACAACGATAAAAATGTTGAATGACCACAAATGATGAGGGTGAGGGTGAGGGTGTAAATTTCTACCTCTAAACACTTCAATACTCTCTTCCAGATCGTGTTTCATAAAACTGAGCAAGAAGATGTTATTTGATTATATTTGAAGTTGAAAAAATGCAATTTTTCACGTTGATTTCGAATACACAATTTGTTTCATTTGTTAGATGAAAATAGATAATAGAAGCCGCTAAAATTGAACAATTTTTCCTACTAATCCCTTCAAGTAAGGAAAAAATTCAATTTTTTCAACGACAAAACTTCATTAAAAAAAATAAAATAAGTATTTTTCTAGCCCATAATATGACGATTCTAATAAGATAAGATAGTTGCTTCTATTTCTAATCACAAAAAATTCAACATTTGTATCGTTTTTCTCAACCAAATAATAATCGAATTCAAATAATATGTGTATATTTATGATCAACTTTTTATGTTCTAACAAACCATATATAAATGAACGAAAAAAAGATTCCACTGAAATTTTACATTTTCGCTATCTTGCAATTAATTTGAACATAATTATAGATGTGATCAACATAAAATACAAGCAGAACAATTTTAGTCTTCATAATTTTTGTTTATTATGTCAAAAAAGCTTTTTCCTCATACCAAGAAAGTTTTTTTATAAAGCATATAAATAATATTTGTCGAACACCAATAAATACAATAATAAATTTTCATTTATTCCTAATGTCCATATAGGAAAAAATAAATATTTTTTTTATTTATATAAACTATCATTTTTGTCCAATCTGAATACATATAAAAGTTATCATTTGTTTGAAATAACAAAAAAATCTTAAGAAATATTTTCCTTAGATGTTATTTCACGACATGCTGATGAAAATATATTAATATGATCTTTAAAATTTGAACGACTTGTACGTTCACTAAATAAATATAAATAATTTATATTAAAATAATTAGAAAACCAAACATACGATGTTAATATTTTTATTAATGCTTCACGATGATGACGTTTAGCATTTGATGTTGGAAAATTTGGATCATTTAAACATTGTTGAACCCAACGTGTTGTCCAATCAACATATGATTTTGACAAAGTAAAAATAGGTAATGATAAATTTTCAATAAGATGACGAGGACTTAATTCACCAATACACTAAATTAAAATTTATTTTACATATTTTATATATGAAAAATATTAATAAATCGAACTTTTAAAAGAATTTGAACAATTTCAAAACCATTTTGTTGTAAAAGATCAGCTGCTCGTTGATTTAATTTTGTATATTCAATAAAATTACACTTTTTAAAATAAATATTATTCAAAACATTTATACTCTTTGTTATTAACTTACTGCAAAAGTAGATATACTTTTTAATATTCCCTGTTCATGTAATTGAATACCACTTTTTACTTAAAAAAATATATATATAATTATAAAATAAGTATAGATACTTTAATACTTACTAAATTGAATAAGTAAGATAAATGCTTCATCAGAACAATGATGTACAATATTTGGTAATTTTTTAATTACCTTAAAAACAAAAGAATTGAAAATAAATTTTCTTAATAAATATTACTTTACTTGACCAAAAAAATTAGCAACATCTTCTACAGTATCAAGATGATTTTTCAACCATTGTATATCTAAATTTATATAAATAAATAAAAAAATAAGAAACAAGAAAACAAACCTTTATTAAATAGATGTCCAAATTTTTGAACAACAGCAAGAAAAAGATTAAATACTGGTTTATCTATATCTTTTGAAAAAAGTAATAATGTCTAAATTAAGAATAATATTAATATTTTTTCTTATTTAATAAAAATTTTCTTAACATACATTTCGAACAAAATTTAAAAATTCTGAATGCAATATAGATGGTCCCATATTTTGTAAAAGTTGAAGAAATATATTTAATATTAAACTACTTGATTCTCGTAAAATAATTACTGTTCGTGAAAGAATTTCACAAATTTTCTGTATAATAGCAAATAAATAATAACAACAATAAAAAAAAAGTAATCAATAATAAATTTTATCTATACCTCTGTTACTTGAATATCATCAGAATATTGTTTAAGAATCATTTGAAGAATAGGATCAAGATCATGAAGAAGACGACATAGCTATAAATTGGAAAAATCCTATGTTTTTTTTGTAATTAAATAATCCATTAATTAATTAGTGCTGATGAACTTTTATTTAGATTTTGTCTTATCTTGAAAATGATCGTTTGTTCGGTGGCTACAAGCTACCTATAAGTTTATAGTATCATCTTTAATCAAAATACAAAAATTTAATTTTCTTTGAAAGGTACATGTAATTTAAAAATCATTGTAATTCATTTTTTGTTGTTGATATTTTTATGTGGTCCGATCATGCTCTATAAGAATCTATATTTTTCTTTTAAATACATTCTGTAGTAATGATGTTATCGAATAACTTATTAAAAAGAAGAACAAATCTCTACAAAAGAATTTCTTACCACTTCAGTTGTATTACTCGTATTTTGAATTATTTCAGATTGTTGTTCATTATCATTTTGATCATTATAATAACCAATAGCAGTAATAAGTACAGAAATAAAATGGAGTATTTCACAAATATTTTTCTTTCGTAATACAACATTCTATATAGATTTAAATCAATTTTCAAATAAGATTTTTTTATATTTATTATACCTGATTATCATTTGTTTCTGATAGATAACTAAGTAGTTTGTTAATTTCAGGTACAAGTAAAATATTTAAATGATCAATAACAATATTTGATGGATGTGCTGATAGAATATAACCAATAATTGATACACAACGAATACGATCATCTGTTTGAATATGATCATTTTCAAAAATATTCTATAGAAATAAAAATTATTATATTTATTAAAATTTTTTTATTTTATTACTTTCATAATTGGAAAAATATCATTAAGATATTTGGACATGTATATTCGATTTTCTTTAATTAATTCTTTTAAAGCAATTGAAGAAGATTGAATTAATTCTGGATTTGATAATGCATTTATACATAAATGTACGCAATTTTGTAATAGATCTGGATGATTACCTAACCAACTGCTATATTGACCTTGATTAAAATGTAAAAGAATAAACAAAAAAAATATTTTATTTTCTTATTAATAAAATATGTATACCTAATATTGTGAGTGTTGCATTAATAATTAAATTATTATAAAAATTTAATTTTGGTAAAAGTGAAAAAATACGAGGTAAAGCTTGATTTTCATCTATTGAAATATATTCAGAACCAGCAATGATTAATTGTATTATTGATTCTTGAATACGCCATGATTGATTTTGTTCAACAGATAGTAATAAATGATTGGCTAATACTATAAAAATGTATTATATATTCAATAGTTTATGGAATTAAAATTCAAATAGTTTCTGTTGAATATTCAAGAAAGCTGTGGATGATAGGTCAGTATAATTCTGAAAAACCTACGATGATTTTTCCAAATCTCAGAGACTGTGACACGTCCTAAAATTAAAGAGAGCTTCAATAAAAAATTTCCTTTTTCTTATATGAAATAGATAAATAGTTCTCTTTCAAATCGAACATTCCCAATTCTATTCATCAAAGTGTAGTGAGAAAAAACTTGTATAAGTCAAAAGTTATTTTGGAGTTTAAAATACTTCATAATTTTAATTCAGCTTACTTTCCATAGCTCGATTACCAAGAATATTATATATACACATCTAAATTTAAAATAAAATAATTTCTTTTCTATAAATTTATTCGTTAGTTACCATTGTATCTATTATATCCGAACGATAACATTGAAATATTTCTTTATCTTCATTGGTGAATATGTTCTCATTTTCTGGTAATTGTCCTTTAAATATTAATACTTCAATTAAATGTTCAAAATAAGAACGAAATAATTCTAATATAATTCCTTGATTTGTATCTTCATTTGATGAAGTAATTTCTTCCTGAAAAAATATTGATATATCTTCAAATATAAACAAACAATTCTAATAGAATACTTTTAATGCATTCCAAAAATTAAATGTTAATTCGGAACATGTTTCGTCAATTGGATATTGTCCTTTCATTTCAGTACATTTCTATATAAATAGAAAAATCAATAAATTCTAAATAAAAAACTAAAAGATTTTTTACCATGACAAGACGACAAAAATTGTGTGAAAGTTTTTGTGATTCTATATTTGATGCTATTGATATTTGAACAATAAGTTGAGCAAGATTTTCACCAAATTGTGTTATTAATTTTGTAATACATTCAGCTTTTATCTTTTATTAAAATTTAATTAAATAGAAATAAAATAACTGAGGTTGACCAAAAAGTTCGCATCATGGCGTTGAAAAGATCTTGTCGAGTAAGGTAACCTATCCAAAAGTAAAAAGTCCAATATATCATGTTGTAGAGCTTTTTGAAGTACGCGAACAATATATAGTAAATTCTCTTTTTTGTAAGACTTCAAAGGAACTAGAGTAAATTTACTAATAAATAAACTTACAAATACTTCCAACTCATATCATCACGTTTGAATGAATGTGTAAGTATATAGTTGTCTACCAGTAAATTGACTGTCGTCCATTCAAAGTTTTATAAAAAAAAAGCTCCGCAATATAGTATATTTGATTTTTCATTTTTAAATACATTACGTTATCCACTAAGGCCTTTCAACACAGTTCTACAAACTTTTGGTCAACCCCTAAGTAGAAATAGATATGTACCAAGTTCGAATCGAATTCGTTCAAATTTGTAATTTATAATTTGAAACAGTGATATAATAGTAAATTAATCTTGGAAAAAACAAAGATTATGCATTTTAACTTTTTTCATACTCTAATAAAATTTCGAAATCGGTACATATCTAAATAGAATAAGTTTTTATTTTTACTTTATCTCCTATTAATAAACATTGATCTAATATTGTTTCAAGTTGTAAAATATATGGTAAAAGATGTAAATATGTTGATGGATATTTTAATGCATCAGGTAATGTAAATATAACAATAAGACAATCCAAAACATTATCAAATAGATTATCTTTATTTAATGAATTAAATAAATAATCAAATAAGATTTCAATTTTAAGAATTGATATACCAAATTCAAGCCATTTTGATAGACAAGAAAATACATTATTAAGAATATCTGGTTGATTATAAGTAGATATAATAATTTGTAAATAATTAAGAACTAAATTAAAAATATAATTCAATAAAAAAAACACGAATGTTTAACTTTTAATAATTACTAGTAGGAAAATCTTTTTCAAGTTCTAATCGAATTAATGATCGTCGTGATTTTGATACAACAATACATGAAAACTAAAATAAAAAGATTTCATTAGTGGCTTTTTTTTCTATGCTGAATAAACAATAATTTACTTCTTCAGGAAGTATAGTTAAGATATTCAATACAATTAAATGTCCTTTTTCTGGCTAAAATATAATAAAGATAACAGACATATCAATAAAAAAATTTCTTAACAAACATGGTGAATTAAAAATTCATTTTGTGATTGTGTAAATAAAGTAATAATTGATGTTATACCATTATTCCATTTATCTGGTATCATATTTAAAATTAAATGACCTAACTAAATAAAATATAATTCAATAAGAAAAAAAAATTTTGTATTAGTATTTTACTAACAGCAACAGTTAATTTAATTATAATTTGTTTTGAATTAATTGAAATATAAAAAATTAATCGTTGAATAAGTTGATGAAATAATTGTTGAATTTGATTATCATCTAATTCAGATCTAAATATTTTAATAAATAATAATAATAATTAAAACAAGAAGATAAGGAAAAATTTACAAATGTTTTGAAATTTTACTACAAAGAGCAATAGCACCAAAGAATTGTACACTTGCAGATTTATGTATATCTAATAATTTCCATGAAAATTCCCAAGCTAATGGTGAATATTGTAAATTTTCAAGTATACTATTCAATTGTTGACGTTGTAAAATAGATAATTGGGATGTTGGTGAATAAAAATCATTGATTATTCGTTCTAATTAGAAAAAAAAATATTATTTTTATTAATAGAAATATGAAAATCAACCTATATCTTCAGCCGAATAATTTGTTATCACACTCATACCACGGATATATAAATGAGAAAAAGTTAATTTCTTGATTAAACTTTTAATTTTTTTTGTATTCAACTCGGAGTATATCGTTATACGTTAATAATTTTATGCAATAATGTATGTATGTTATGATGTCACTAGTTCACAGTGGTTTTCTTTCGTTATGTAATCTATTTGCATTTTGAGACGAGGGTTAATAAAAATATTGTTTATTACTTTTGAAAAAAATTGTGAAACAGTATTTTTTAAAATAATACTTCTAGAAAATTACTAATTGATATTTATATGAATTGTTCGATGCAAACAAATCTAGAACACTTGTGTTCAAATTCATTCTTTCACATACAGTAAATGTCCCCACTAACGACAGAACAGTTTTCAGATTTATTGTTCGACTTAGGACACAGTCATTTTACATTCGATTGAAAATATTTTTATAGATATATAATCCTTGGATTCTCCTCTTTCAAATGGTATAAGGATGACCTACCTTATTAAACATTGTGACAGAGAAAATAGCGGTCTATGATCGACAGCTCTCTCTCCGTCGTTATTACGGACATTTACTGTGCATCATTGTGCCCAGATTGTTATTAAATCTCAGCCATATTTAAAGGTATAATTGTAAACAAGTTCAATTATATTCTTTATTTCCGAAGTTTTATCTCATGGTAAAAGATATCATAATAACAAATAACTAGTACAATCTATTTATTCTATTACAATTGCGTATTTATAAATAAGCCTAACGTAAATCAAGATTCGCACATGGACGGCGCAAATACGTTTATTAGAGAAAGTAGTTGCTGCATCTATGGATAGCGATACACTTTCAACCACTGACTTTCCAGCAGTTTTATCTCCATGTAATCGAGACATTCGGGAACTAGAAGAAGTAAGACGTTATGATTACATTTCCAAATTTTTCAGAGGAAGCAATGATTGTCTCTTGTAGTGTTGCTATGCTGTCTATATATTTTAATAAATGCAGGAGGATGATGTTCTAGGACAGTAGAGTTAAACATAATAGCGGCTAAAATGGTGCAGCGTGTTGATCTATGCTCATCTCATATAAGAGACCGAGCAGCCCAAAATGGACGGTCATAGGGACGCTGACGATCGACTGCGAGCTTGCTTTATTTTTTTATAAGATGTATTCAGCTTAATTCTCAAAACAGAATACAGCGAACAGTGAAAGATAATGATAAGATCGAATTCAGTTGTAGATTAAGTAAGTCGTAGTAACCGGAGTTACTTCTTTTTATTGAACACAGTATCCATTGTCTAAATAACATTTTATAGTAATTTTCGAAGTTTATCTTTAAAACTTATTATAGTTGAAGTTTTTGAAATGATGCAATAGATATCTATTAGAATTATAGTATCCTCATAATTGGGAATTGTACAAAGGTATAAATTATCTCTGACAATGTTTCATATTAACAATTATGAAACAAATCTCATAAGCGAGATTTTTTCAAATCATCATTTTCATAAAGATGTACATGGTTTACATTCTCATATCAATTTTTTTAATTACGTTTGACTTCTTTTTGGATGCTTACTCTCATTTTTGTCATTCAGAATGTAATACTATATATTTCATGTATACAAATTGATACTCAGCTCGTAATATAGATTGCAACTCAACTGAATTTGAATAATATGCTGTTATTACAATAAATTCAGATATAAATTTAGCGAAAATAATAGAACATATCATAGTTATTATAACTGTATTTTATTAAATTATCTATTTATAAATATAATGCAATAAAATTCATTTTCGATGATATTTATTTAGAATTCTAAAAAAATTCATCAGATGACTTGTACCAGTAATTACTTAATGTTGCTCATTTTTGAACAAAAATTAAAATTATTTTTGTCTTTTATTAATATCCAGAAAAGATGTATGTCAAAAGCTACACTGAGACAATCCTGAGCAATTAACATTTATCTGTATTCAAATAATAGAAAGAACGAAATTTATTGTACAAGTAAAGACAAATAAAGATACAAATCTTTTACATAGTCCATTGCCTTGTGAAAATTTAGCTATTTTATATTAGTACAACTCTATCGTAGTGCATCTCTTATAAAATTCTCTTTTAAGCCTTTCGATTCATGTCTATTAAAAACAAGAGTTCGATATATTTTCAAATGACTGTTCAATAAAAAAACGTCATCGTAGTAGCAATTCTAATTAATAGCTGATAAATAATGAACAACAAAACCAAGTAGTTTAACAGACTATTAATCAGTAATACTCTTCATATATTTAATAATAGCATCAAGATAATGACAATTAATATTTTCGTCTTGGAGAACAATGATTGATGTATAAATATCTTTGTTTTAAAATTTTATAGAGATTGATAATGAAGAAATCAATAGAAAATAATCAATAAATATGTTTATTCGATGCATGTTGTTGACAAAAAAGAAACACTCAAAACAAAATGATAATTTGCCAAAAAAAAATCTCAATAATCATGAATTTGAATTTGAATCAATATTGAACATTTGTATTCGATGATTGAGATTATCGGCTACATAAAGATTGCCTTGCCGACCAAATGATAAACCAACAGGACCATTCAATTGGTTTGTTTCTACTCCTTGTTCATTTCCACCAACAATGATATTACCTTGTAAGTCACCTTTCAACCAACGCATTACTCGATGGTTATGAGAATCAACAATATATATAGTGCCTAGCTGATCAACAACGATTCCAGCAGGGTATGATAAATGTGTAAGATCTTTTCCCTCGCCATGACCACCTGCAACAACAATACCTTCTTTTGCTCCTTCTATCCATTTCATTAGACGATGATTGCCAATATCTGATACGTATACCGAATTATCCTTATCGACGAAGATATGAGCAGGAAAATTAAATTGATCAAGACGATCACCCTTTCCATTTCCACCAGCTATTACAATTCCACAAGTTTCTCCTATACGCCATCGTTTCACTTCATGTTTCTTGTAATCGGCGACATAAAGATATCCATTGTTGTCCATTGCTAAACCCCAACAATTGATATCAGCTATGATAGTTTCTCCGCATGTCCTATTTTGACGTGGCCATCGTACGACTCTTCGGTTTCCTTGATCACTAATGATAATACTATCATTTGTTTTGTCGATAATGACATTAGCGGGACCATTCAACTGATTATTCCGATTTCCTTGTTTATTTCCACCAGCAACTACTTGACCTTCTGTTGAACCATATTTCCATTTTACAATTCGATGATTTGAATATTCACTGACATATACAGTCTGATCATCATCAACGTCAATACCCCATGGATACTTTAGTTGATTATTTGCACTACCAGGACCATTGCCTCCGGCCACAGTAATCCCATTCTGCAACCATCTTGTGCCGATACCAATACTAGGGAAACATAACTGTGCTAGAATAATAGAATAAACTTTAGTGCTTGTCATCAATACTATCGAAGAGTATTAGGTCTTTTCTAATGATGCAGATTGAATATATTCAATTAGTCATGAACTATTTGAAATCTTTGTAAATTTTCAAGGCTATTTTGACATATATGAGAAACTGATTGATAGATTTCATATAGCAAATCGACTACTGATATCATTATTCTATGCATGTTAATAAATTGAATTCACTTGTAATTGACGATACACAATATCTTAATGTGTCAAAAATTAATCAACAAGTAATTATGAAAACTTTATCCTTTTGTTTCTTCAAGATTTTAAGTATCAAGTATATAAAAGATAATATCTTTTAAAAGAATGAGTATATAGAATATTAACTTGATATACTGTAACAGCTGTTTCAACCAAAAACTAACACATTTTTTAGTTAAAATTATTTCGGTCAAGAAACGAAGGAAAATTATTGCTTTATTAAAAATAACAAACTATAAAATTCATTCTCATCCTATTCTTCGTATTATTGTCTTTTATTCTCGAATAAGTATAGAAAATAATAAAGGTCTTATCACTCAATGCTCAAGAAGTCGATCAGAAACTCGCTTAAATTGCAATGCGTATTTGTTACAGTATAATTATTAAACGTTCTCATTCGAATTTTAATATAACTATCATACTTACTAGTCACATCTACCTTATTCTCGACTTCAGGTGATGTTGAATCGTGTTTAACTGTAATATTTGACAGTTTAATTCGTTTTTGACCTCTTCGAATAGCTGTTGCCATAAGTTGAATATTCTAATGACGATGTATAAAGAAAATAATGCAACAATGTCTTATCTGATTATCAATATACGATATGATAACACGTCATGAAAGAATAAAAAAAAGGCTTTGTTATCATTCTACAGTTGTGCAATTAAAACAATTTATATGCAGAATTTTTATTAGTATGAGCACTTATGGGAGACAGAATCACCAAGTTAAATTCACTTATCCAGTGAAAAGTTTTAGTTGTCTTCCAGTTCTATACATATCGGCTATAGTTAGATGAATTCTTTCCATAATTTTCTTATCAGTTGAACTAAAATATTAGGTCACTTATCTTATTTTAATATTTTGAAAATGATTTTTCCTGAAAAAGAAAATGAGATATATATCAAGGATATATTATTAAATAGAACAAAATTTCGTTATATTTTCTTCCGTATTTCAAATTGATATATCTTAGTGAAGATTTACTGGACTAACCAATGGGCGCAAGTGCATTGTTGACATTATGATTGATAATAATAATATTTGATTGGTCTTATAAGAATATAGGTCTGACAATAGAGAATTTTATATTATGAATTAATAAAATTGAATATATTTAGATCAAGTTAGTATTCTTATTCTCAAACTAACACGTGTAGAATATGAACTGCTTATAGAATATATACATTGAGATATTAGAATTTCAATGTATGTACATAATAGATATAAATAATAGAGAACTATTCACATACTGTTATTTAATGTACGATAGACTGATATATCGAATAGTAAGTATTGAAAAGTTTATTTAAACTGTTTACAACAATAGTTGAATTCCAGTAATTTCAATGATTTTAACTGGAAAAATATAGTGTGTCGTGAGATATTTTTACAATGCACGATGTATAGAGATTAAAAGCTTTGATAAAATTAAAGTTATACAACTACTTTTGCGTTAAGAATAAATAACAAGTGTTCAATCTATGATTAGCAATTATAAAATAATAGTCAAAAAATTAGAATTAAATATTCTTTGTTTTCTCATGTTTCGTTGCTTGTTTTAATTAATTTAGACTTATATTTAATTTTTTTTTACTTGTAGAATGGAAAAATGGACGTGGATAGTATATTGCATAATGAAAAATAATTGACAATAATACATACTCATTTCTAATTGTATGATATGTGTATAATACCTACTTTCTAACTAATAAATCGTGATTAATGAAATAGAACGAGACTACACGATCGAACATAACAAGTAGATCGCTTTCCAGGTCAATCGTTCCATCGTGCGGATTCCGGTGGAAAATTTGGGGAAACTATGTCTATTCCGGTACGTTCCCACCCTTTCCAGACATAATTTCGAAGGAATCGCTCGGAAATATACACGGAAGATGGAAGCAGTTTTCCTACCGGAATCTACAGGTACCAGAACAGTTGAAGCCCAAGAGCTTCCGAATACCGGGAAATAAATGGAACAGGACGATATTCGACAGGATATTCATTCCAGTAACGTGGTACTCGAACGGAAATACATGGAACTAAGCACGCGTCCCACCAGGAATGATCGAATACGACAGAAAATCACAACGTATTCGACACACCAAAAGCTCTATCAGTATCATCATTATTTCCGATTTCCTTCTATTCTTAATTATTGAATTTCACAGAATTTCACCAAATTTCACAGGATTATACTACGATTTGACAGGATTTCATAAAGATATCACTAGAATTTCATGAAGATTTCACTAAGTTTCTACTAGGAATTCGTAAGGATACTTCTAGTATTTCGCTAGAATCGGACTAAAATTTGCTGTAGGATAGTTGAATGTTTTGACAAGGATCTTTGTATCAATTTGTTAAATGAAATCAAGAGGACTATCTAGCTCGTATATTCTTCCTTAGAATGGCGCAGTGGAGTCATCACTACAAGAAGAAAAGGTGTAATCTTTAACTGAACTTACTTCGAAAGACTAAGCTTGAAAGACAACTAAAGTGACAAACTAGTCACTTATATATATATATATATATAGGGCTACTCCTGCAAAACAAAGCAATGAATGAATACTCGACGGAAGTCCTAGTAAAATCCTTTTAATCGTATTTTGAAATTTACTCAACATATATAAGAATTCATCAATTAATTGATTCAGGTATATATACACCAATGCTAGTTCTTCTTTAACCCGGATACGCCCACTTATAAAACTACCACTTGTAGCCTACCTGGGATTCATAGGGACCCCAGCCTAATAAAATAGTAATAATATACAATATTATTACTGTTTTATTATGGAACATACAATCGGTGATGGTACTTGTGTTCAAAATGATATTCTTTTTTATATGCCACAACTTCATTCATTCACTTTCTCTATTAGTACTTATATTGATACTCATGATTTATCTCATAAATTATCTTGTGAAGATATCCAACAAACATTAATAAATATTGGACAGCAAAATGCGACTAGCATGATCAATTATATTAGTGCATACGAAGTTGTATATTCAATTTTGTCCTCTTTGCATATTATAACTCTACTCATATACCCGAATGAAGCTTATATGAGTAAGATAAATGTTTATTGTGCTAATGCTAACTTCATACGAATGCTAAAGCATTAAATCTTTTTTGAAACTTACAGAAGAACGTGTAGCTTTTTTTTTTTGAGCAAACACAAAACCTTGAACATTTTTTCAAACTTTTCTGCTGAGCACGCAAGCCGAGGTTAGACACTGTTTTATTGAGTTGGATATAGACATAAGCACTAATCGCTAGTAATAGATGGTTCAGTATAGATATAAGAGTTTACACTTTGGTAGCAATGATAAGATATAGTTTTTCGAATTTGAAGCATAGCTAAAATAAGAAAGGCACAGTTATGGATGGTTAGACACAGGTATCAAGTCAGATATAATTGCAAGTGGTAAGATATTAATATAATAACTTCAATATACAAATAAAGGCTCCATTATAGTTTAAACATAGAAGTAAGGAGTCAGTAATAGTTACAAGGGTTGTTTATACTTCTGAGGGGTATATGTAGAAATAAAGAATTAGATATAGAAATAAAGAGTTCGTGATAGGAAGAAGAGGTTAAGGATAGAAATAGGGAGGTAGATATAGAATTATGGGGTTAAGAATAGAAATAGGCGGGTAGATATAGGAATAAGAGAATAGATATGGAATTAAGGGGTTGAAGGTGGGAATAGGAGGCTAGATATAGAATTAGGGGGTTAGCGATAAGAATGAGGAGTAAGGGATATAAATAAGGGATTAGGGATAGAATTAAGAGGCTAAGGACAGAAATAACAGATTAGATATGATATTAAGGATAGGAATAAGGCGCTTACTGATTCAAGGAAAATCGCGATTTTGTCGAAAAAGATCGCGATTTTATTGCCAAATCGGAGAAAAAATCGATAAAAATCACCATTTTGGACGATTTTATCACGATTAACCGCATGATTAGTCGATCGAGGTATCGCGATAAAACCGTCGATTTTTGCCCGATTTTCATGACATGGGTTGGATTGTAATTTTGATCTAGTTTTAGTAGAGAAAATAACGAAAAACCATTTGTCAACACAATTTTACGAAAAAATCACATAGAAAAAGTAGTGTTTTTCTTACGCCTGAAAGTATTTTAAACATATCTCTATGAAAACAAAACATAACTGGCAACATTTTTATATCAAAATGTTCAGAACTAAAAGCTCTACAAACTCTGTAATATTACTGTAGATGAGCAAATAATTTTCAGTAAAGAAGGTACTCCTAATGGATGCTCACACGTCCTAGAAATACCAAAAAAACACTATTTGTTGAATTTTTTTTCTGATTCAAAAAAAGCGAGAGCTCTTATATAGTGCACCTTGTGGAGAATTTAATTCTCTTCAAAACCCTATATATGACTCTTTTTGGGAATAAAATTTGGTTTTAAGATTTTTCATTACAAAGATATACCCTAAAATACAGTTGATAAATAGCATTGCTGAAAGCATAATATGCTTACAAAGTTTACAAAGATCTCACTAATTTATAGTCAAAATGTAGCTTAAGTCATAAGCTTTCAGAATATATAAGATAGTTGGCACTTTATATGTTTAGTTGGAAAGATCCTGAAACAGCAAGATTTTCTCAAAAACCTGCTTTTTCGATAAAACCTAAAAATACGCATAAAAGTCATGATCAGCGTATATGGACCTCTTAGAGAAATTTGTAAAACTAACTTTAAATATTTTCATACCTCGATATGCTCTACAAATTCTGGAAGTTTCACCTGATTTGGAGAAACTTGTGTATAAAGTGGTTGAGATCCTATGGATTACCCCATATATATATCGTAGCAAATGACATTTCTCTCATCGTTCTTTTTAAACCATCGCATATGTTGGTAATGAATATTATTCTCATCATTCTGTGCGATACTAATATGTATGTATACATGCAAGAAAAAGAACAATTATCGTCTATATGGATCTTGGATAAACAAACTTGATTGTACAGTTTTCTTTTTTATATTTCTACAAAAGCTATATTTAGATCTCTCGTTGACATAAAAGATTTATTAATACAGAATAGTTTTTCTTCTTTTTATAGATTGAAAGAATTATTTTTTATTTATCTTTCATTAAATAATATAACATAAAGATGGTAACAATCTTTATGAGGAGAAAAAACTTGGAATTAATGATTTTCTTAAATATTCTGAAATAAACATTAGATACATTGCTGATTTTTGTGATTTACCATATCGACAGACTATTTCGCCAAAAAGAAGAAAAACATTAATTCAGTTGATAATTGATGTATATCTCATTCTTGATAATCATTCATGCAGGAATTGCAATGAATTCACTAAGATTGAATCATTTGCTAAAAAAAATGATTCACAAACTTGTAATATTCATTAATAATAAACAAGAGAATTACATAATCATTATCATTTATAAATAGGAATAAATACCAAATAAAGAATGCTGATTAGCATTAAAATTTATTAGAACATTAAAAGATATGAGAATGAACAAATTAAAAGATAAAATATATATTAAAATAATTTTGTTTTATTCATTATAAATAATAAAAATGTTAAATATTTGATTTAAGTTGTTGATAACAATGATCTTGATCTTTTTTTCCAAAAACAAAATATAAATTTTTTTATTATTTTTATCCATTGATTTTTAAATATATCTGATGTATAAATATAAATATAAAACCTAGAATAATTACTCCAAAAGAGTAATTCAACAATTTGATTAATTAAATAAAATTGGTATTGTTTATGCAATATCATTTTAGAGTAGAATTAGCGTTTAATTTTATTCATGAATTTTCGACTCTATTTGAAAATCATCAGCAGATAGAAAAACATTTTGTTTTGATATTGATTTGTTAATAATCATCTTGTCCATTATTTTGATGTTCATATACTAACTTCATTAACATAACCAATCTGATTTCATTCAATATGATGTTAATATTATTTATATGAATGCTCAATTTACGTCGAATGTAAGTTAATAGAAATAATTATTTCTGAGCAAAAAATCTAATTATATAAAATTAATGTTGTTTAATAAAGTCAAAAATTCATAAATAAATTTAAATATTAATTTCATTCTTAAAATTATACTGCATAAACAATATCAATTTATATAAGTAATATTTTCCCTTAAAAATAATTATGTACAGTAGTTATGGTATAGTATTCACCATTAGATCGTACAATGCTATAAAAACAACTTAAAAGTGCACATTATTTAGATTAACAATACTAGCAAAGACAAAAGGTTATACTTTAGATCAATTCATATTAGTTTGGATTTTTTGCTCAAGGTAATGACTTTTTATTGCTGTACCATGTGCAAGCGTTTATGAGGAAGCCGATGTAGCAGGTGATCATAATACAAAACGTACGTTTTGCCTCTAAAAAGGACTAAACTGACTACATCAATAAATAAAAAATAAAATAAAATAAATTTATTTTGAATGTATAAAAATGAATATTTCAAGTCATTTTAATATCAATGTTGAATCTATGTTAACAAAGTATTTTCTACCATATGTCACGGTTAGATTTTTTATTAAAATACTTTTTTTTAATTTGTTGTTTAAATACAGCCATTATACGAGGTACAACATTCATAAGCTCGGCATTTGCACATGGCCATGTATGTCCTCCATTACAACCATTTCCAATTGATTCTCCATTTCCAAAATCATTAAAATACAATCGAACATTATATAATATCAACAAATTTCGTAAACGATAAGCACCATCACGTAGTTGGGATTCTACTGCATCACCATTGCCTGTATAAAGTGCTACATTTACAGTACGTAATTTTTTAGCATGCGTGGTCGGACTTTGTGCAAACCATTGATTATAAATCAAAGGTTCATCAGGAGAACCAAATGGACCTAATAATGGCTTTCCATCAGATGATGCGTTAAGAATCCCTTTTTGAGTACGAGGATCAAGTAGATCTAAAACACCCGACAAACTTGCTGCAGAAATAAAATTCCAATGATATTGCTCAGCATAACGTATTGCACCAAATCCACCCATTGAAACACCAGCTATAGCACGACCTTGTTTTTTAGCTACTGTTCTCAAATTAAAATCAATCCAGGGTACTACTTGTTCCATATGAAATGTTCGCCAATTTTGAGGAGCAGCATTTCCTGGATTAACCCAGTTAGTATACCATCCAAATGGATCACCATTAGGCATAACAGTAATTAATGGCTGATTACCACAAACAGTTAGAGCTGCACCATCTGTTGTCCACTCTGTATAATTATCAGTTGAACCATGCAGTAAGTAAAGAACAGGATATCGATGATGACTACCACTAGTTGTATAATCAGGTGGAAAAAGTATTCGAATGGTTTGATCACCACGTACTTCTTCTGTTGATACAACTACATCATAGAGTGTATCATTTATTTGCGTAGAAGAACGTACTGTAAGTCCATAAGCAGATACAAATTTAGGTGCGTTTCCAGAGGCATCATTAATCAAATTGTATAGAATGAAAATTAATCCTATAAAGAAGAAGTTGTGTACCATTATGTTATTTTATTGTCATGTTGTTTTTCAAAGGTTTTACGTAAGAATACTCTACACTGTATTTCTCTTAGAAAGACTGACTCTACACATATACATATACGTATATATGAATGTATCGTCACGCATGACGGCTCTCCCATTTTTTTTTCTAAACCATCGCCAATGACATTTCGCTTTTCGTTCTTTTTAAATCATTGAATATGTTGGTGATGAATATTATTCTCATCATTCTGTGCTTTATCAATATGTATGTACACATGTAATAAAAACAACATGCATTGTTTACATTAATCGTAGACAAATATCCTTAATCGTACAGTCTTTTTTATATATTTCTACACAAGTTACATTTACATCTCTCATTGACATTAAATATTTATTTTTTAATTATCTTACATTAAACAATATACACTTTGCTGCTCATTGTTTGGATATAAACATTTATTGATGATAATAGCATAAAGATGACAAGAATTTATATGAAAAGCAAAAAACTGGAACTAATGTTTTTCTTAAATATCTTTAAATAAACATTAGATATATTGCTGATTTTTATGATTTTTCCTATCGACAGACTATTTTTTAAGAAAAGAAACTTAAAGAGTATAATTTAGCATTAAAATTGATTACAACATCAAAGATAACAGAATGAACAAATAAAAATACAATAAATTAAAAGATAAAATATACTTTAAAAATAATTTTGTTTTATTTATTGTAAATAGTAAAGTATTAAATACAAAGCTAAGACGCAAGTATTTATACTTGTAATTTTTACTTGAAAAGGCACAGAAAATACAAGTACACATATTTGCGTCCTAGCTCTCTTGTTGCTGTCGCCAAAGCAAAGCTTTCTTCAATTTTTCTCTAATTTTAGGTAATGTTACATAACATTCTAGTGGATAAAAGAATACGAGATAATAGGGGAAAAAATATACCGTAGAATAACGTGCAGTATCAACGTAAATTGGCAACATAACCATTTGACAAAACAATAAAAATGCGTATAGTAAATTTAATACTTGATAAAAAGTTGTTATGAATAACATTTGAATTGTCAATTTTCGTTATTTTCGTTATTGAATTCCTTGATTTAGACGAAATATTTTACTTAGGGTTATCCAAAAGTAGTGGCGGAGGCCCTTTTTTCCCTCATTTATAGGTAAGGAAAATTTCTTTTTTTACCAATAGATAGACCGAAAGATGCTCTATTTTTTTATACTAATCGATCTATATTTAACTACGAACATTATAATAAAATCTGGACAAAAACTTTTTTCGTTGAATTCTAGCTGGTTAGAACGGGTATACCAGGTTAAATGTCCCTTTGCGTATTTTTGAAATTTTTCCTCTATTATCCGCTTAATCTAAACACTTGTTTTTGACAAAAGATAGCGCTTGAAATTCTCTACAAAACTATATATGACTAGGCTCAAAAACTGTTTTAGATGTATTCAAAAACAGACGAAAAGTAAAGACAGAAAAAACTGTAAAATCAAACAAGTTGGACATAATAAATGGCTGCGCTTTGCATCGCATTTTTTCATCACTTATTTCGTCTTATCAGAAAAGCAAAATATACCAAAAGATGCAGCGTGAAAGACCCTACAATTTGCATAAGATTGCTTATTGTATAGTTCCACTATTTGTTTTCAAAATTGACAAAATTTTGAGCGATCGAATTTCGACTATGCGAAAATGATAGTTTTTTGATACAAGATGAATTTGTTTTTTCCTTATTTCATCTTTTTATCATTTTTCCTTTGTAAACTGTAGAGCTTTTCAAGCTGCATCTTGTGGTGTATTTTGTTTTTTCTAATAAAGCAGTTTAGGTAATAAAAAGGTGAGATAAGAAAAAAAGAATTCGTCTGCTACAAAAAAAACATCTCATTTTCGCATAGTTGAAAGGAGGGGGCGCGTAAGAGGACAAAACGGCCCCTCGTCAGAATTCGACTTTGTCTTTCCAATTTCATCATGTTTGGTGTCAGAAGTGTATTTTAGTAAGAATTAAACAATTTGATACATCCTACATGGTGCACGGTTCGATTTAATTACCTCTCTTTTCTCTATACTATATACTATAAAAAGCACTCTAGTAGATACTGATATAGTGGTTAACATTCCACTATTTCATTGTTATGTTTAATCACTCTATATATAAAAGTGAAGATCTTTTATTACTCTATCGAATGAGATATAAACATAGGAAAAAACATAGTTCAATTGCTTTCTTTCATGCCGAAACTCTCTTACCATTGCATGTATTTCTATACTTTATACATATATTGTGACAACGAAAGACAATAGTTCATCATCTGAAACATGTGGATCCACTCTAGATTATATACCAATCGATAGATCTTGATCAGATCTATCGATTGATAATAAAATATCTAGAGAAAAAAAGTGGGTAAGAGGTTCTAATGCTCGAAATACTGAAAATCAATGTCACATATAATATATAGTATATTTATGCATATTAAAATGATGCTTGAAGACATTTTAGGGTATGAAACATGTATATGTATCATGGAATGTATACTAATCGATAGATCTAATCTAAATCTATTATCTGGTGCTAAAATATGTAAAGAAAAAGGTAGGAACCTTTACATCTATTTTTTTTATAACGGAAGTCACAACATTTTGATATTGAATAGTATGATTTCTGCATTTATGACATATTAGAAGTTTTTCGACTTTAATAGACAAATCTAGTCTGAATTGTAAACCAATTAATAGGTGCAGTCTAAATCTATCATTTATTGGTAAACTATAAGAGGACAGTGTTTGTCCTTATGATATGTGTCAATCATCAAATTCCTATACACTACTTTTTTCGAAAACAAGAAAATTCTTATTTATGAAAGCGGACTGTCAATAATGGATTGATGACAGAAGATTAAAAAAAGTAGTCATTTGGCGACGGTTATGCTAATGAGTAACGTGTATTGTTTTCGTCATCATCAGAAGAATCATAAAAATCTGATACTTGAATAAAATCCGTAGCTAGCTTCATGCAGCTGCCAGAAGGCATTTGACGCCTTTGCGTCTGTCACCTTTCGCAACAAAGAAACCAAATAGCTGATGATATATGACTACAGTAGCCTATAAATCGACCTCCAATCGAACAATCGCACCACCATCCTAAAATATGTTCACTTGTAAATTGTATAGTGGGATGATAAATTTTTCGGTCGATGTGTACGGATTTCGTTGGAACACGTATCAAGTTTGGAAGCATTAAACATCGTTGTATGCTGTATTGCACATTTCCAGTTAAGTTTATGGTAGAACACTTTTCTTCAGCATAGGATCGGGCACACTTTAGTTGAAAAATGCCTACAGGAAAAATTAGAGTCGCGCATAAAATTTGAAATTTGATTTATTACCGAAAGTAAGATCGCCCACATCCTCTTCGGACATAGTCGGAAAACAATGCAAAATTTCAATATGGTCAATAGTTTCCCATTGTGAATGTCGTCTTATAAGATTATTTTGTTCGAGAAGCTGAAGAAATGCATAAAAAAAGATATAAGGGAGCATATGTCTATATTATTTACCAACTGAATTTTATTTTTTTGACTTAAAAGTCTCATAATTTGCTGATCAATTTCGGTATCATTTGCTTTAGATGTTGCTATTGGTCTTTGATAACGATAAATTAGAGCATATACTACTGAAAGATCATTTTCCAGATGGCATAACGACGAGTTCTGGACCGTATTAGCAAAGTACTTAAGCTCTTTGATGCGACGATTTGCCGCCTCAACTACCTACCGCACTTTTGTGATGCATCTGGACTGGTTTGCTTCTTCAGTTGAAAACTGTCGTTTACCGTCAAGAAATGATGACATGGCAATATCGAGACCGAGAGCTTGCATCACAGCTACAGAATCTCTGAATCCTCTATCCACCACCATAATATCACGCTAAAAGATAATTCTATAATCAATGTTATAGAAAAGAAAAATTACTTCTTCCATCCAATTGAGTATGTTATCGGTGTTGCGAAGTAAAATATCTTTCATTATTGACGCGTCATTATTTTTGAAGTCGGAAAAAAATGGACCAATACATTTAACTATATAACCAGTTGTTGTTACTAGCATCATCGACTTCAATAAAGTTCTTTTTTTATGCAAATTAAACGTTTTTCTCTGAAATTGATTATTTCGAGGTTTCTAAATTTTTTAAAACCTTAACTATAGGAGTAATTTAAATTATTTCTCACTTGGATATAAATATAGGTCCCGTCAATAACAACAATTGCTGTATCAGCAGCACCACCACACATTAATTCTCGAGCAATTGTTGTAGTGTGATGATCTATAACATCTTGACGTGAAACATGTCCGAACCCCAAATTATAAGGTACAAAGCTTTTCAAAATAGCTTCACAAGCACTGTTAATAAAGCGTGAAACTGTTCTTTTGTCTCGTAATTGAAACATACAGGGTGGTTCAAAACCTTTACGCCCCCTGGTTCTACCTATAGATCAAATGGTTTCATCAACAATTTTATACCAAATCGTAGCCCGTAAACAACTGTATCAACGAGTGCAGCCATATACTCATGATTAACAATGAAGGAAAAGACACAGGGACCATACATGCATATGTGCACGTACAGATAAGGAAGGAATGAAGAAAAAGAAAAAGAATAACCAGGACACTTTTTCAATGTTTTTCATTTCTTTCATGTTCTGAACGTTTCTTTGCTCGTGAAGATAACTGTTTTCGTTACCTCAAGAACTGAGTTAATTATTACCTGAACTTCGACAAGTTCCTGATATCGAAACTGAAGAAATTAAAATGGCCACTCTTCCTGACACAGAAGAACAACGATTTGTGGATCGAATTCGTTGCATTACATACCGTGAGATACACGATGAAATGATTGCAAGAACAGGGGATACATTTATCAGTCGCGAATGGATTTCTGAAAAGCTTCATCGTAGTGAAGACTGGGTACGACGGACTTGGAACAAAACAGTCGAAGAATGCTATACACAATTTGGAGGTGGTCGGCCTCAGGTGCTCGCGCGAGAAAGCAGAAACATTGTTGCTTCGGCAAGTGGTGTTAGAAGCAGCGGCTCTCGAAAAGTGGCACGAGAAATTTTAGAAAAAACAGGACAGAAAGTGAGTTATTCTACGGTTCGTCGTGAACGCCAGCGACAAGGATTAAAACCATTCCATTTTATTTCAAAGCCACTGAAAACAGTCACACATGTCGAGGATCGAAAATGGCTTGCAAATTTCGTTGCTGACTGGACCGAGGAAGATTTCCTACATATGGCGCCGTCGGATGAATTTTATATCTATGTGATAAGAAAATCAAACCATCAAAATGACAGAATTTGGGCAAAATCTGTCGAAGGCATCACCGATGATGAAAGGTACCGTGAAATGGTTCAGAACGCAAAATGCATTGGAATTTTCGTTATGTTCACTGCAAAGAAACTTCTTTGGGTTCTGAAAGGGGATGGTCAATCGTGGAATGGCGCCTATTTTCGTGACGTTATTCTGGAGAAACATGTGATTCCATTTCTGCATAACCCAGTCAATGTTGTTGATACAGATGAAGTCATATTTCTTCACGATAAGACACCCTGTATGAAAGCTAATGCAACACAACATTTTCTGGAAGATGAAGGAATGCATTTCTGGGGCAATTCGATTTGGCCTGGCAATAGTCCTGGCATGAATCCTGCAGAGAACATCGGTGCAATTATCAAAGATAGAGTCGAAGAGCTGATGGCAAGTGAAGATCCTCAAGATAAATACAATTATGACGCTCTCAAAACTAACCTTGAGAGTGTCCTTGAGGACCTAGAAAACGACACAGATCTTTTTGTTGATTTGCTGTGCTCCATGAGGAAAAGATTTGACGCTCTCGCAGCTGTCAGAGGAGGTCATACCAATTTCTAAAGTTATAATATTTACTGTTAAGCAGTTTATATCCTCAATAAATCAGAAACTTCATGATATATTCGAATAGGTGAATGGAATGATGGTTCTTGCATACATTCTAAATTAGAGGATATATGGCACTCTGGTACATATGGCATAAGCTCTTTTGATTATGTAATAGACAACACCTGATTCGATAGTACAGGTTGATGTAGAAGTTTACGGGCTACGGTTTGGTATAAAATTGTTGATGAAACCATTTGATCTATAGGTAGAACCAAGGGGGCGTAAAGGTTTTGAACCACCCTGTAGA
>JAJEKB010001478.1:82157-123365 GCA_022393335.1 Macrotrachela quadricornifera | reverse complement strand
AACAGGATGATACGTAATTGTATTGAATACGAATTTTTTATAAAGAATTTTGACTGTTGAACATGGACATGAAAGAGTATCAGCATGTTCGAAATAAAGTTTATTGAAAATTACAGGAGTTATTTCAGATATAGTAATTGTTTCAGATTGTTGTTTCACCAAAATACTGTAGAAAAGAACATAGAGACACACTAAAATTAAATAAATAAATAAATAGATAATAAAAATCATTTGAATTTTTACAGAATTATTTCATTTTGATTAGAATTTATTACACATTTGTATTTAAGATCATTCAATAAATAATTGGATTTAGATTTGCTTAATTTAAAAAACTCAATATTTAGATAAATTACAATTAATATAGTATCGAACTACATGAAGAGTGATACATTAAAATATTGTGTTGTTTTTTATTTATTCTTTTTAAAAATAAATTATTATTGAAATCAATATCTGATTGTTTTAATAATTGAACACTGTTGTCTTATATATATTTAATTGCCTATGTTTGAATATTTATTTAATTATTTTCATATGATAAGAGAAAAAGATATCGAGAATTTTCAGTAATTTATAAAAAAAGCAAAAAAGAATAAACAATCATAGTTTCATGAATAAATGGGTGGAGCGATAGTTGAGCCTCTTCTCTTGGTCTTTACCTTCCTCAATCTTATCATACTTCCACCGTCACCCTCTTCCACACTCTTATCTTTCCTCTCACTATCGTTCTCAGTCGCCATCTTGAGGGTGTGGTAAGATCGAGTAAGGATAAGATGAAAGCTGATGGAAGAAGCTAAAGTGTCGAGACTCATCTATTGCTGCACCGAATACATCACCAAATATATAAGTAATATTTTATATGAAAAGTTTTTATCTTCATAAAAAACAATAATCGAAACATTTTGATCTAATCAATATTACAAGGTTCTTCTTTTTTCCAAATCTTTCTCTTTTTTGCTTATTTTCTACTTATTTCAATTTCATTGTTTTTTACACTTTTTTTGTTTTATTAATATGAACTATTTGTTCTATTATCTGTCAATTATCTAAATTTAATAACAAAATCATGAGTGAAAAGAATAGTGCAACTAAACTGATCATTTCTTTGAACAGAAATTTATAAATGTACATTTATCATAATGAATAGTTATTGACAAATAAAAATCCGAAGTTATAAAACTGTATCAAATATCTTGGTTTATTTATGAATAACTTTCTTCTTATTTATTGATTTTGTATTATAAATTCCTAAAAATTAGTATGAAACTTTTTTGCGAAGAAAAAGAAATCTTCTATTTTTATTTTTTGTTTTATTTTTAAAATTACTTGTGATACTTATTGTTTGTCAAACATTAGAATATAATAGCATCCACTCATATCTAATTAATCTTTTTAAAAAACCTTTGCTAAGTCTATTTCATGTTTTGAAAATCGGTGATTAATCGCGATTCTATCAGTCCAATGAACAATTTCATTTACTGCGGTAAATCGCTGATTTTTCTAGTTAACGTCAGTTAATTGACAATATTTATTCGTTTTCTAATACCTTTTCTTGTTACCTACAAATAGGTAACCAAATGCTTCTTTCAATAAATCTGTGAATTTTACATTCATTCATCAGTCTATCAATATACAATCATGTAGACGCACTAAATCCATTTGAACAGCCAGAGAAACTTCAAAACATTTTCTAGCTATTCATTTCACATCAAAATATTTGAAAATAGAATTTAGCTAATGAAATGATTTTAAAGAATAGAAATGATTAAACCTTAATCATAGTAACCATCTCAATATTTTCTTCAGTTTTCTGTTTTACAATTAACCATTGGAAAACGTTCATACGTATAGGGGGTTTCCACTACAACTAACTCGGTAATGTGCGACATAAGATGATTGTATTATATCTCTGCTTTTATCTAACTTGAATCATGTCATTTAAACATAAATTCTAAAATAAAAACTTGCATTTGACTTACTCATGAGAAGAAGTGTATATACCCATGTTGCATATTTTTGTTGTTTAAGAACAGTTATTGGATCCTTTGCTTCATCATCATTATCATCATATTCATTTTCTTCGGGAATAAAAAGATTGTAATTTCGTAATTGTTCGTAAAACCAATGGAATAAAATTTTGATCTTCATCATGAACAATAAATGAAATTCTCGAAAAATGGACTGGCCCTTCCGCAATTTCAAAACCAATTAGAGCGTTCCTATTTGAGAAGTGAAATTTCTTTTAAAAGAATAGCAACAAATTTGTGTTAAGCGTGTAATAGAATTTCTAAAATAAAATAAATTTTATAAAACTGTTGCTGAATACCCAAATGTTACATATCGAAAAACTTTTATTTGAAATTAGTTACAAAGAATTTTCAGCAGAATAAATAAGTTTCTTCCTGCCGGATGAGACATTTAAAAATTTATATAATCATCAGAACAGATTCGAAAATTTTCCTGAATACCTATCTCTGTGAATAATTTCTTTTATTCAGAAATGGAAGAGAGTTTTTGACTAATTAAAATTTTATGTGTTTAGATGTTGCGTCAAATTTCATAATAGATCATAGATATCAAGTACATAAGCAAATGATGAGAGAATTCGTTAGTTTATCACAATCTGGATGACACATCGAGTTTCTCAACCATTACCCAGTTGATGTTATTGAAACTTTTATTTATAATTTTATCGCTTCAAGTTTTTGATGTTTTAACATTCTTACACAATCGATTGATAGAAAATTTAACAAGGGAACATCGGTTCGAATCCAATCAAAATATAATTGAAGCAATGTTTACAGATCTCTTTTGCTACAAACTAATGTCTTTTATTTTTCAAAATTCCACAAATAGCTTTATTCAACTCTAATTTTCAAGGGAGAAAAGAGGGATTCCATCTATCTCGCATACGGTTTTGATCCAGTAGATTCATACAATATGGAAATAAGATAACAATCAAAATGATATATGTAGAACTAAGAAGATAAAATCTGATTAAGTAATGAAAATACAAAATCTACACGACAGAAATCATGGAATTAATGGCGAGCCGGTTTTGGTGAATACTTCTCATCGGTATCAAAGAATTTGAAGTGTTTCTTTCCTATTGTTTCGATAGCTGACTATACTGTCTTATTCATTTGATTGTAGTCAAAATCTGAAACTAGATTTGGATCTGAAGACCTATAAAAATCCTATTTATGTTCGACAAAACTAGGCTCATTTGCCATAGAATATTTTCACCTCGCAGAATCTATACAACCATCCAAGACATTCAGCCCTTTTTCTATTCATAAATGCCGAGTACTGGCCCAGTTGAGTTATATTGCTACAAACAATATTTTTTTTTTGAAGAATTTATTATTTATACGGGTGTACTAGCAAGATAATGTATGAGATAGGTAACTTAAGATGTTTTTACTATGATACTATTCTCAATGTCAAATTTGACATCTGATGAAGCATTTTTCCCACCAATACTATCATTGACACTAAATTTACGTCACTTTTGATTGATATTCGATTTATTTAGAATCAGCACATCAAGGTCTATAAAGCTGTAAAGATATCAAATATAACAGTGAGAAAACATATTTTTCGTTTCTAGCGGGGCTCCACGTATGAAAACCTTTATTTACGATGGAGTACGAAATTTAGATGAGAAAAGCAATCACGAATCAATGCTGATTGTTAGAATAACAAGTAGCGTGCATCGAAACGATCCATTAATCCTCTTGACTATTCATTTGAGCTATTGTCCTACGAACAAACACGCAAACACATAGTCAATACCAGAATTATGATCCTGGCTACCAGCAAAGATATGAATCATGGAGTCCTAAGAATATTCTCAATACATACTACTTGAGGACTCAAGAATAGCTCCACCATATAGTACTTAGAATCTAAGGGTATCCTCAGAATATAATAGATGAGAACCAGTATAGAATAAGTGTACGTAGTCATCAAAAGAGATACTGAGAAACGAATGAAGATACATAAGATCCGTTGGGAATATGGAGAATCCCAAGATTCTGAGATCCAGTTTTTCTTTCTTGACCACAGCGCGATTACGATAGATTTCCAGCAGTGATGGACATCTCTGATACTTAAGTATAGATACACATATTCACAATAAATATAACATTCATACGTCAGTTTGACGAATTTTGAAACAAGAAAATGTATCAACGTAATCATATTGCTAATAACTGTTGCATGATTTCTTTTGTGCAATATGACTTAAAAAGGAATGTTGAAGTATATAGGAAAAAATTTGGACCCACCATCTTACTCCTCTTTCATACAAATAATGAGAGACATAGCTGTGACACCTGAAGTCTCCCGTAGAGTTAATGTGAAAAACATTTAAATTTAAGATAAGTGTCTTTCATCCTTCTTCCATGCTCACTGTAACACATTACGATTAACATCTTTTACCATCGGTATATGTTAAGAGTGTATCGGAATTTAAACAACAAAACATATGTTGATAAATCTAGTCATTTATCATTTAAGCAGCTGAATCGTATTTTACGTTTTAATCTTTGCAGGCATTGTCCTAACAGTTTTTTTATTTAATTGTTGTTCTCATAGACAATTTTACGTTATCTATATATGAGTGAAGATTAACAAAATTTGATCAATAATCATTGTCAACTATTCATAAATTTGAATCTTAGTGTAGTTTATTATTAAATATTATGAATCCCTTCTCAGTTGCTGCTCATTATTCTATTCAAATACAACAGAAAAGAAATTAATACTAACATGTTTTTTCGAAAAAGCTGTTTTGAAACAAAAATTAGCTAAACAAATTCATTTGACTATATCAACAAGTTCTGGAATTAAACATCAATTCAGTATTATAATACTTACATAAACTGAGAGAAAGGTGTGCTTAAATCCGTAATAATTGAATAATACTCTTTGCAATATAATATTGAAAAAATGAATATTTATTTTCTATCTTTCTCCTTCCCATAATAGTGGTCCTCGAGTTTTCAAACGATTCAAACATTCAAAATATTTATGGGAAATTTTAATAAAATCCAATCTTTTTTGATAGTTTCAAATGACTCCAGAAGTTTTCAGAGTTATTCATACTATCTTCTAAGGAATTTCAAGATTATTATGTTGTTAAATTAGAATTAAATACATTCTTACCTTAAAATATTAAAACTTTGATAGTTTAACTATCTTAACATTAGTAAAAGTTTTCGAAAACTTAGAAAAAATTTTTTAAAACAAGGAAGTTTATGGGAGTTGTTGCACATCGGTCCTTTCCGAGAAAAATTGTAATATAGAATAAATTTCTACTACAAGAGAGTTTAACTTCTTCTACATATTCTTTTAAATGTTTGCTTTTATATGTCGTCAAATGTTGCTTTTTTCTTCCATGACTACATTTTTCTCAACTATGTTAAACACTATGAATATCATGAAAAATATTTCTATAGACCAAATGTTTCTTGAATAGGAAATATTTATAATAATTTATTTAATTCTTCAAGTTGCTTTTTTTTTACATATCACCACTCATTATTACATTATCGTTATGAAATAAAGTGAATACCTGAAACTATTAGTAGAATCATAGTTTATGTTAAGGTTAGACAATTTACTGGCTTCGAAAAAATCATGAATATCACTTAACCTGGTTTCGCTAGCAGTCTATTTATTTACTATTAGTCTGATAGACTATATTGAAAAAAACAGTCTGTTGACACTTGTGTGCAGAATACAATTATGTATACAATAAAATAATGGTTATTCATCTAATAGAATATGTGTGGAAAATTTACAAAACAAAAATGAAAGCTAAGATATTTCGTATATTTAAAGGACAATGTGTTCACGTTAGTCTTATTGACTAGAAGAATACTCTATTGTCTTTCAAAATATTTCAGAAATATTCAAAAGTAATAAAATCATGCACCGGTAAAACAATAAATCCATTAACTATTTCTTCTTAGACGTAAAATATTGTTATTCTGGAAAAGTTTTTTACTGAATTAATTTGAATTGAAAAAGGAAAAAGGCTGGCTCTTTGATAAATAAACTTTTTTTTTTGAAACAGATGTTTACCGCAAGTGTATTTCTTTTTACATTAGAGTAATATCACTGTTAATAAATAAATGTCTTTGAGAAAAACTTCAGATAAATTTCTTTAACATAAAATAATATTAATATTATCTCATATTCGTATGTCATGAAGTTTTATCGTTAAAAACATTTTAGTTGAATAATGCTGAAATATTCAATATATAAATATTATAATAATCATTTTATTTTACATATGATCGTATCTCTCGTGAAGATATTTTCATATCGCACGTGGGATGATATATCGACAAAATTTCATTGAAATTAATGATATCAATTAAACATTTGGATCATCTCTACCGTGCAATAGCTCTCAAGAAAACAACCTTCTCACTAATACATATCTGAAGGAAAAAAATTTTTCTTCAAAAAAAAATGTTGTGAAATTGTTTCGTATCTTATCCTAGTTGAAGATGAATTTTCATTCTTTTGATTTTTTTTTAAATGTCGATAGTGATAAATGCATCTGATATAGATAGACCAAGCCAAACGGAATAATTCTGAAAGACATTATATTAAGCGCACAAAAACTTGTATGTGTCATTATGTTGATAGTTAAACTTGTTCTATTGCATAACTAGAAATACAATTTTAAAGGCTAATTACAGTTTTTTTTGCAAGATTTAATCCAAATTTAATGTTTTTTTCCTATTGTTGAAAATAGCGAAGTTTTTTCTGAAATATACATGAATATGATAATAAAACTAATATAGTAGTAGAATAATGGTATAACATTGTACAAATAAAGAATGTTTAAAGTACGATTGAGTATAATCTATGTATATTGTGTTCCACATACTCGAAAATTTGCAATGGAAGACAAACTGATTTCAATGGTTGAAATCAATTTGAAATCATTCGAAATCACCTGAAATCACGAATTCATTTTGTTCCCCCTTGTTTTGGCCTCCTTGAAGCAAAGATAGATTGGCGGGAGAAGATGACTATCTAGTGTGATTGTTGCTTGCACTGTATAGTCATGTGTGCTGGCACTTATAGAGCGAACAGATCCAACTGTAATCTTCTCCTCTTTGTGCTTCAACGTGCGAGTACAGTACAATTCTAGTTGGATTCCACTTTGATCCGTGATAATAACCTCGTCAGCTCCATATTTCGGCAAGAGCTTGCTGACATCGGCCACGAACTGAATGGCTGATGTTGTGATTGTTTCTCGCCTTTCTGTTTGGCACCTCGTCACAATCTATAAAGAACACATAATTTCAGTAAGTATGGTCTACAAATATGTTTGGAGAAACTGAAGATTTGCCAAAACTCAAAGGCCTAAAACTCGTAAAATGTGAAGGGTATGCTATTGTGATAATCTTTGTGAAGGGAAAAAAAGGTGAAAGTGATAGTTTGATAAAACGAGTCACGTTTTCGGTGAAGCTAAGCAATAGAAAAGAGAATTCTGATAGGTAGAACAAGTTAAATAAACAACGAAGAAGAGAGGAAGAGACAGGGGTCGTGACAGTGAGGGAGAGATAGGTGTAAAGATGGAGAGATAAAAAGATAGGTGGAGAGAGAGACAGATGGGGAGATATACAGGAAAGCAGAGAGAGATAGAGTGTGTGGTTTGTGGAATGAAGTATCTTTTCATTTCACACAAAATGAATTCTAAGAAGCATTAAGTCTGTTCTACTTGTTATCTCACTTCAAACAGCCAACGTGCTGTGATTGATAAATATGTCTGACTTTTTGTGGCCATTCGTCTATTTTCATCTCTCCTACACTTATTAATATGATTTTGTAGATCTTAGTGGACTTTATCTACACTAAAAAAATGAAAATTGTTAGTAAGAATAAAGTGACGATCAGTGGTACTGCATGATGCTAATCTTAGCATAAATCTATTGCGTTGGGGCTAATAGCCTATTTTATTGAATATAGTCTAGAGTATTTAGAAAAATCGTCTATATGCATTAAGGCTGGGTTAGCGGCAAAAGTGGTTTTCTATGTGATTTTCATTTAAGGCTGATTCGTGGATCAACATGCCCCCATCCTTTGTAGAGCTTGAGAAGACGCGGTAAAACAAATTGCCTAACCGGATTAAAATTAAGAAAGATGTCGCTAGAACACTGAGAGTCTCATTTCACCTAGCGCACCCGCTAAATAAAGCGCGACAAAACGTTGTTATACTGATGAGCAGGCGATAAAAGAAAGAGAAGCATGTATTTTGGATCGAGTCTAAATGAGATTATCATGACAATAATATGCACAAAAACTTAATACACATATACGCGTGCCCCGTAACCGAAGGGTTAAATTCAGTTCATAAAAATCTCAATCTCTATCATGATGTCAACAATGCACCAACCGTATATAGGATCATCATTTACAACGGTGAATCTGTTCAAATATTGTAGTATGTGATAGAGTATTATCAGTGTATACTGTCACTAAATGTTCATAAATATTTAATGACAGATTTTTCTAATGATTCTTGTAATTGGTAAAGCTCCTGGCTAGTTATTAGTTGTGACACTAGTTGAGTTTGAATTACAGTCAGAGCTCATTTTTCTCTTCCATATATATTCATTATTTCGAGTGATGAAAAATACCTATATCATCATCAATAGATAAAAATCTTGTTATATACAACTATATACGGTAATACCTATCAACATTTTTTCCACATTGTTCTTCGATGCTTTTGTAGCCATATTTGTCTGTGAATGTAGAAGTGGCTGTCAAAACGGTCCAATTTCATCGTTACACTATTAAAAATCTTCATAAAAACTGTAGAACAACCTATGTTTCGAAATGCGTGGGCGATTATATGTGATTATTATGGAAAAAGAAGGATGCGTTGGAGAATAAATGCAACGTCATGTCAATAAATATGATGACAACGTTTGTAAATGCAGTCAACTATGCAAGCGATAGAACAAAAGAAAAAAATGCTTAGTCATATATCGTATTTAATGCATTGTATTCGTTACGTAAATCATATCATATCAGCTATTGCATAAGTTTTAATACATCAAACATGCCAAAATTTGTTTTAACTGGTTCAACTGGAAAGCTTGGTTCAAGCGTTTTACGACATTTGCTTAATCTTGGTATTAGTCCTACAGATATCATTCTTTCTGTTTTCAATATAAAGGGTGTCGATTATCAAGTAACAAATAAGGGCATTGACGTGCGTCACGGTGATTACAATCGCAAGGAGACACTCGAAAAAGCGTTCCAAGGTGCAGATATTTTGTTTCTCGTTTCATCCACTACACTTATTCACGATAAGCGAACGGCCGAACACCGTAATGCCATAGATGCAGCAAAAAATGTCGGTATTAAACATATTTTTTATACAAGTTTGGCTTGTGGCGATACTCGAGAAACGAAACTTATGGTAGCACATTTGGATACAGAAGATTTGCTGAAAACATCGGGTCTCAAATATACGATTATTCGTGAAGGTATTTATTCCGAATATTTTCCATTACATTTGGGATATTGTGATGCAAAAACAACAACGGAAATTATCGTACCAGCAGATGGTGGTATTAGTTTTGCTGCGAGAGAAGATCTAGGCGAAGCAACAGCAAAATTATTAGCATCACACAATAATTATGAAAAGCAAACAATTTGGTTAACTGGTTCAAATGCTTATACATTGAAAGAAGTAGCTTCTTTAGTATCAAAAATCCTAGGTCGTGACATTCCTTTACGAATTGTATCATCGCAAGAATATGTCGATCAACTTTTAAAGGGAAAAGACGAAGTATGGATTCTTATACGTACGACATTTTACGATGCTTTGGCACGCGGTGAACTAGCGCGGATTGATCATTCTTTGGAAAAATTACTGGGGCGTCCACCCACAAGGTTTGAGGAAACAGTAAAATCTATGTTGATAAGCAATGAAGCAGCTGCAAAGGCAACATGAATCGAATTTGGAACCGATTTGTTTGAACATATTTGAAACTTTAAATAAAATTTATCACTTAGATGTGCGAACTTTGGATGCAATACTCAAAAGAAATATCGGTAAACACATAAATCTGATTTGTTCTAGATTAAATAAGTTTAGTTTTCAAACATCATATTGAGTAAACATATGAAAATTATCATTGCAAAATAATTTCTAAAAAAACATCCACTTATGGATTATATAATTGATATATTTGTTTTCTCAATTTGGCATAATAACACATAGTTACAATCGTGTGATATGGCCAAAATAAGGCCAAACCCAAAGCTCAAAATACAGGTAATAAACTCGAAAAAAAAGAAACAGATATAGTACTATGCATAGCAATAATTTGCATTAACTTTGTTCCTTCTTTATTGGAATATCAAAGTATTGTTGAGGATCAAATTATTCATGAAAGATAGTTTATGCTATTGTTTACTCAATAATTTATCCCATTCAACCTGATTCAGTTTTCTTAGAAAATTGTTTTGAGATGTTCAGTTTCATGAATCGTTAACTTTTAATAAATGCAATTAATTACCTTTTCCTTATCTTGCACGGGTTATTTATCGTTCTCTTCTTTATATCACTACATAATGAGTCATTTTTTTTCTGCTGAACTGAACAATCGCTCGGATCACTTTTTCGTTCTTTTTCATTATTATACAAAGTAAGAATGAAGAATACTAACTAGGAGGAAGAAAAAAAGGACATCTCAATTAATTATTTTTACTATTCACGTATTAAAACTAATGAAAATAATGTGAATTGTTCTTTTTATTAATATTCAGTCTGAAATTATTCAAATATAGTTTATTATATATGATATCCTTGAAAAATCTTCTACTTTTTCAAAGATAAAATTCAATTAAGATTATCTCAAAGGAGTTTTTTTATGCATGTCAATTTTTTACGCTTTTTAAATATCTAATTATTGACTTACTTTAGGTATTTGTTTCTGTATATGTTTCATTATCATCCTTGGAAATGGGAAAGAAGTATTTATCGAACATTGTGATGTTGCTTTTTTCCCAATGAATTTATAAAAACTAAGGCTGAAACAAAACACAAAATCACGTAAGATCTGAATTACTAAAAGAAAAGAATAAGAAAGTTATTGAAATTCTCAATAAATTTCGACGTAAAAAGAAAATTAGAACAACAATCAGATAAAAGTCGATGGAAAATTGATTTGAAATTAATTATAATCATACAGATTGACCGATAATTGACTTATTTTTAATGATTTTGATAAAAATAATCCAGCAATTGACATTTTCTTTGGTTAGTATGATTAATATCGGCTAGAATCGATTAAAATTATTCATGATAGATGAAAATTATAGAACATTGAATAAAGATCTTAGAATAACCTTTCATCAAATGATGTAGCTGATAATGATTGAAAATTGATGTTGTCTGTAGAAATTGTAATCTATTATAATTGATATTAACCATAATAATCAAAGAAAATTCCATGTTTTAGATTGTTTTTGATCGAAATCATCGAAGAATCGGTCAGTAATTGATTTCTAATAATTTTCAATTCAATTTTGACCTGAGCATTGTTCTAGTTTTTATTAAATGGAAAGTAAACGATCATCAAATCTTATTGTTATCTCATTTCAGATCCGTTGTGATTCTTAGTAGCATCGACGATTCAAGATTTCGACCATTGCAAGTTCATATACAAAAGTTGTCTTGTGATGATGGGAGTTTTCCAGATGACGATGACGATGAGTCGCAAAATTACAGCGATCTATTAAGGAACATCAAATCGCTCATATGTACCTTTAATAGAAGTGTTAATCAACAAGAAAAAATAAGTGCATACAGTGTTGATGTCATCATCGATAAATTTGGTGATATGAACGACCAATGACTCGTTTTAATCCAACGAGTCAAAAAAATACATGTTTGGAATGTCATCGATATAATGGTTGTGGATCTCCAAGGTGATCAAGCTCAGTTTGAAGTGGTACCAACTGTTACAGGTATTCATAAACAAAATGGGTGTTGCTAAAGAAATCCTTCGCCTATAATTTCAAAATCTTCAAAATATGACCAAAATATTCATAAGTCTCTTATCTTGTTATTATTATAATAGTAGGAAGTAGAAAATAAATCTCAAATTAGATGCAGTGCGAATTTTCTAATAAAATTTGAAGAATTCTAATCAACTAAATTTCGATAAAATAACATAAACAAATACATTTCAAATTCAATCCGCCATACAGTCTACAGATGAAACTTCCAGTTAACTAAAGAGAATAAATGTAATGATGTGTTTTGAATACATAATTCATATGTAACTTATTTCATAATTATCGTACTAGGAACAAAAACAAGAACGCTTCGTCGAAGTATTTTACATAAATATTAAACAAATGAGAATAAGCAGACCTAAAGATTTGTCGATGTGAATCGTGCTAAAAACCTCATGTCTAACATGACATAGCTTAATTTTTATGGACATATTCATGTCATGTTAAAATCTCTAATTCTTTTACATGAGACAAATGCTTATTGAATGTAATCAACATTGCTATAAGAATGGAATTAATAATTTCTATGATTATTAATATAATTAGAATAGATTTTGATATAAAATTTCATAGATTACTCGAAACTTGCAATCGTTGTCGTTAAATTGTTAATCTGAAGATTAAATCTAACATAATTAGGAATTCAATCGACTGTTCTGTATACGATCGACCTTCGAAAAAAAGATTATTGATTAATAGTCAATTGTTACCAGTTGATAGACCAGATGTTGAATTTCTTTCAATTTAATTAAGATTTCATTATTTCAGGTGACTGTTATCAATCTCTCGACTCGAAGTAAATAGATTGCACTTATGAAAAAGCATTTATCTTGAAAATATTGATGAAACTAAATCAATAATAAATGAATTTGCATAATAGAATAATCATTATTTGTCATAGAAAACTATTTCTATAAATCATGTTGAATTTTTTAATCATCATCATGACTATTACTGACTATGTCAAATAATCTCGAAAGAAAAAATCTCGAAAGTGAAAAATCTCGAAAGAAAAATCCCGAAAAAAATAATATCGAAAAGAAAAATCTAGAAAATGTTATTCTATTCTTCAGCCGTATGTAAGGATGATATTAATAAGTTTTTCTTCATTTCTGCACTTAAACTATATAGTCACTGATTCCCCACCCGGCATATAGAGGAGTTACCAGGATTTATTTTTTTGGGATTTATTTCTTCTGTGGGATTTATTAGGATTTATTTATTTAATGGGGATTTATTAACTGTATTAAGACTTTCGTGCACCCTCAGTCGGCTGCTGTCCGCCTCGCTCTCACCCTCACTTGCGTCTTCGCCTTCACCCTCACTATTGCCTTCGTCCTCACCCTCAAGATAGTGCGGGATTTATTTGAAAACGTATATGGATTTTTTTAAAAATCCCAAAAAATCCTAATAAATCCCAAAAAAATAAATCCCAGTAACTGCTGGACGGAATAGCAGTTTAATAAAAAAATCTTAATATCCCATTTAAAGGTATGGATCTTTATCTAGAACCTTAAAAAATAAGTTATCTTTCGCCAACTGATGTCAAAGTTTAACAGTGGTGATCAAAAGAAGAAGACCAAGGCAGTTTTGACTCTTGAAGTTCGTCTGAAAACACTTTCTACTCGACTCGAGAACAATGAAATTGATCAAAAACAATATCTTGAAGCACTTTCATTCTTTATGGCCAATAAAAAATAAACTATAATTTTTTGTGCCAATCATTTTCTGTTTATTTATGTATTTTGTTCATAATATATCTTGTCAATCAATCTCTCATATCTTAACGTTCATTATATAGCATTCGAGATTTTTCTTTCGAGATTATTTGACATTACCCTATTTATTATTTAACGATATTTCGATAGTTTAACAATTTATTTCTTTTGTGAGAACAATATAGCGTCCTTAACACTTTAAATCGCAAAAATACTAAAAACTTGAAGAAAATGAAAATATTCTTTAGAGATTTGTTTTGCAGAACTTTTTATTTCCGTGAGCATCGAATCATTTTTTCATAAAATAAACTACATACATATTCTTTATTTGTATAGATCCACTCTCCGACGTTGTCGGCTTTTGTTTCGAATACATCAAGTATTTTCGTATAAACGCCGAGTCTGTCAATCTTATTGAACTGGATGGATTATCATGTGAAGAACTATTCAACTATAGTGCTTCAACGTTGAATCGGCTTCAACCAAAATTAAGCAGCACAGAAAAAAGCTTGATGAAGATGATATCGAAATGTGCGCTATGTAATCATTATTAGCAGTAGCAGTAAGATCGAAATCTGCTAATTTCTTTTATTTATAGAAGAAGAATAAAATATATATAAACATACATGTAAATGAATTACATCATTTTTATCAGATAAATACGAGTATAGAAAAGTATAAGTATAATCGTCTCTACTGGTAGAAAATAGTTTTATACAAATAAGTAGCGAGAATCTGTGCATAATGCATGGTTGTTTTTTTCTTCTTCAACGTATCACGTCAAAGCTGTGGCCATTAACCAATAAAAACAAAAGAACACTTGATCTTATGCAAATAGATAGCCATTTGGTCTCATACTCTTATATCGCACATATTTTTATAGTCTATGGAATCTTTGGCCTTAAAGCTTTATCTCTCTTATCCCCTGTTCCCTTACTCTTTTCATCACCTATAGGTATCGTCATCGTATAGCCCTTGAGGATCTGTGGGTGTCTTTATCGTATAGCCTTCGAGTTACAATTTTGAAAATTATGTGTATTAAAGAAGGAATTTCAATAAAGAGAATGTTAAGAAACGACCGATCTAGAATGGCAAAACTCTCTTATTTCATATTCAGAAATACATAGATCTAATATCGAACTGATCTTATATAGAATAAATCATTAATGAATCTTTTTAAAAAGATTTTTTTCAATTCAATTGAACACATGCTCTTGCGAAGAAACTTTCTATTAATTTAACTTTCGCTTTATTCATTTTTGAGCAAGTCGATCGGCACATAAACTATGATAACCAAATCGAAGTTCATTTCGTCACGGAAAACTTATTTGACATGTGTTAGAATTCAGTAATCTTTGATGACCAGTATTGAATATCGATTGTTTAGTTGTTTCTGCGATTTCTGGTAGAAGTTGTATATTGCTTCGTCTATTCAAAATCAATTGAACAAGTTGCTTATATGTATCAACAATTTTCACAATAAATCTGATAAGATTTTCATTGAATGCTATATTACATTTACTAACTTCAAGGTAATATATATTAGCTAGTAATTGAAAGAGAAAGTTAATGTCAATGCATAGATTTGGATCTTTGCATCTTGTGTATAGTTGTAGACATAAATGTTTTATATTTTTGTTTGATTGTGAGCAAGAACGTAAATCATTCCATTCTACAGTGAGATGTGAAAGGCGACATGATAGATGAAGTATCTGATCAATAATGTAAACGCGCTCTGATTGCACAATTGTATCATGGGCAAAGACAAAAATCACAGAATGTAAGCAAGGAAATTGGAGATGAGACCATGTTAAATTCCACTCATTATTTTGAATAAATGTCTAAAAAAACGAAACAATCATTCATATAGTGTAGTTTACTTTATGTTACATAAACCAACAACGCAAAGAACATGATTATAAATTTTGTTTGTATACTAACCTTCGTTTTATAGAAATGTAAACGAAGTGTATCTATATGTCCACTAGCCAATTTATTGAAAGTGCCTGTCACTTCAGTAAGATTATCTATCTTATTACATATCCATTCGATGGAACGTCGATTTATCCGTGTTGAATATTGTACAAATGAATGATTGAAAACGGCACGTGTATATTGTAATAATATGTTCAATGGATAAGTATAAAACAAAATGACTTTTTTCGTCACTTTCTCAAAAATATCCTTCGAAACAACTTGTTCATCCAGATGATAAGCAAGATTGTTGAAAGGCCATGTAACATCGTATGTATTGGCAATAGTCTTTTGAAATGCTTCGTATAGATGTGCAGGAAAAGCAAGAAGAAAGTCAAATTCTTTCAAAGAAGGTAAATATTTATGGTTAATAATTTGACGAAATTCTTCACAATGCACAAATGCTACAAATGAAAAGCACATCGTATTTTTCTTTCAGATAGTTTTCAGAAGAAGTATTTCAAGAAAAAATTAATGATTTCAATTATGTCATATCTTCATATGGATATGTATTCTATCAACTCTATTTTTATGTTCAGTATTTTCTATTTTTCAATCTATGGATTTACGAAAAGAATAATAACTGCTATTATCAAACATTGCATCATTAGTTTCTCATGAATAATTAATCCATAACTAAAAGTTTGATCATCATTTGAACATCTTACTTTCATCAAAAAAGGCATGTTAAGAGAACGAATTAACATTGTTACATTATAACGAACTAAATGACGTAGTACAAGAGTTCGAAGTCGAGTTGTATCAACCATTTGACGAATATCATTTTCACAAAATTCAATTTCGGGTGGTGGGGCATCCACGTATGGTTTTGTTTGCAACTGTTCTTGTTCAATGGTTTTATATAAATGTTCAAGAAATGGTATAGCATTGTTTTGAATACTGAAAATAATTTCAAATGGAAATTGAACAGTCTAAGTTAATTTTACAGTATGTGGCCAATGAAGAATTTTTAGTTTAGATAAGCAGAAATATGTTTCTTCTGTGTCACAATACCAATCTTAATAGATTTATTTAAAATCATTAATCAAAATATTCTCAAGATTTATATTATCACATACCTCTTTCTATTTCGATTATCATTGTATGAAACGATATTTGTGCTTCCACCAAATTGTTGAGCAAAATCATGTCGTTTCTGCCAAAACATTGAAATATCAGATGAATATATTGTAATGAATTGCCGACTGAAAAAGGCGCAAATAGACAAGCAACCAAACCATATAGATAATAATCTGCATTTTGTATAATCAATCGTTCTAAGTTCGGTGTTATAGACATTGACGATAGTTTATCTGTCCAATATTCATAGAAAGCTATGGAAGAGCATGAATTATCGATGATGATTGTACGTAACAGAAGAAGATAAGTCGGTGTGATAAATATCTGATTCATTTTCGAATATGCAATGAATTTTGCATTGAGTACAAACGATTGAGAATAAATGATTTGTTGAATATGTTTATTATTAATATGAAAAAAGGCCTTGAATAAATCGAAAGATGATAAATAATCGAACATGTGTAACCATAATTCAGTTGGTAAGGATTCTAACGTACAAATATTCATCTTATTATCAAATATGTACACGCTATCAATGAATTGTTCATATATATATGACAACTTATAATCAGTTCAATGATAATCATGTTCATGTTCGATCAATTTCTCGACAATATTTGGATTGTTTTTTATTCGTCAAAATGAAATATGTTCATTTTCTGTATAGATGAAAGCTTTGCGAGGGAATAAAGTAAACTACGATATATGAAATGATTTAGTCATATTATCTAATATGAATAAATACAATCGTACGAATAGTGCAAGTGATTCATAGCATCATACACTTGTCTATAAAACAAAATGATATTTCCAATAAATATATTCGTCTAGTAAATTTTGCCTTTTTCTAAAACTTTTTTTTATTTATCAATATCTTTATTTCTCTTGATAGATTATTTGACACACTTTCATATCAAATTGTATTCTGCAATTGATAGATCACGAGTTATATTATATAGTTTTGTTAAGAAGATTGCAACGTTCTTTAATTACTTTCACTAAATATAAATGAAAATCAGATCCATATTAAAATACATGAGTAGATTTTATATATGTTTAAAATAGTCATCCCATAATTAACTACAATTGAAACATAACTTCATATAAAATTTTAAAAAAATCCATTTTTTTATGTTAAATATGAAAATTAATGAAGAAATTTCTTCAAATTGATTGACATGTTTTGAGTTGATAGTTCGTTTATTTCTAAAGATTTTATAACAATAGAATAATATAAAAGCATATAGAGTTATAGATGTTGTTATCAGCGTTGAAAGAGTTGGATTTAGATTTTTGTTGATGATATCATATTTGAAAGTCTTTTGCTAAATTTATCTTGGCTTATTCTGATGATGAGGATGTGGTCGTGTGTGTGATATCGATTACACCATTACCTACGTTTTAAAAAAGAATTATTTCGATTGATTGGTCTAATTTCATCTGATTTAGGAAAGTTGATACTGGTGCATCGATTGTAAAAAATCTGGACAGATTGACTTCTGCCTTAAATTTAAATGTTTTTATATCTCTCTAATGATAACCAGAGATCAAAAAGCTTGAAAAATGGTTAGAAAGATTATGTTCATTCAAAATTGACACTGAAAAAATAGCTGTTTTAAGCTTGCCAGATTATTAAAATAGAATAGAACGAAACAAACACACGTAGATGTTGTTTCTTGAAGGCATTAGTAGGTGCCTCCTCTTACTCAGGTTAATTGGCACACATCACATTTGGATTAAACACTTGTTAGTGAGTATGTTTACAAGAATATAATCATGATCATGTGCTTCTGTATAGTATAGTTGTGAAACCAGATGACACAGTATTCATATAAATATTTCATCATTTTATGATTTTCTTTATGGAATCCAGTGCATACAATTCAAAATATGAGAAATGTATGAAGAACGAATAAAACAACATATATGAAGCTTGATGAAAATGTATATAAAGATAAAAGTTTGGAGAAGAAAATATTTATCCTAAACTTGATAATGTTGTTGATAGTGGTTTAGAATCAATCCTAGAAGATCTTATTGATATATATAAACGAGCTCTTGTACTTTGGTCCATTGATGGATATGAAGACGATGATCATCTTTCATCAACATCTGAATAATGTGAAAATGCTGATCGTTTAATCAATAAAATTCGACAAATACATTTAGCATTAGGTGAAAGTGAACTTGATCAAGATGGTTTTATTCGAGATATATCCAGTCTTGAACAGAAATGGATTGTCTTAACAATAAAATATTATACATTTATTAAATATTATGCAGATCTACACTATCCTAGTTATATTTACAAATTATATGAATGTGATGGTCTATCCAATCGAATATCAAAATGGTTTTGCGCCTATGTACAATCTCGAATATAGTTATAGTATTGAGTTTGGATACAATTATATCTTGGCAAGAAAAATTCAATCTCATTATAATGAATCTTCAATTGACTTTGGAGATTATTATCTATCATATATGGAATTAAAAATCGTTATTATTAGTGATATAACTGGACAAATGAAATTAAGTTCTTTAATATCTTCAGGTCAATTAGAATAGTTCTTACTAATCTTATAGTTATATTTAAAAAACATAATACAGAATAATGTCTTTCTGATTCTATTCATTTGTTTCTGAAGTATATTGATATATTGGAGGTAGATCAGCAAATTCTATTTTTGAATCTTTTAAAATATCTTTTTTGTTTCGATTTCTTCGTCGAAGATAAAACCAAAGAAGAATACCAGCAAGAAGAATTATCAAACAAAGAGCAACAATAGAAATAATCAATGGAATGAGAAATGTTTTTGATGATGAACAATTACCATCTGGACATGATCCTAGAAAATTAACAGAAATCAAAGTATTTGCATTCAATATAATCCTTAAATGATCAGTTTATACCTGGTGGTATCGGACGGCCATTGAGATGTTTCTCTTCAACCGATGCTACATCTAAATATAAATTGATCAGAATAAAGTTCGAAACATAGTTAGATTTTTTTTCGTACCAAAAATATTACCAATCAAAAAGATCAACACTAAAATAATTTTTGTCATAAACATTCGATCGTGCCAAAAAAGAATGATGTTTTCTTTCTCTACTAGCATACAAATATAAACTTCATCTATTAATCGATTTTATTCCACTTCCATCAGAACGAAAAATGTACTTTTACATAAAGTAAATAGCAAGTTTACATGCTCGATTAATATATACAGTTATGTTCCGAACATCAATTCTTTTCAATGTTACAGTGGATCATTCGTTCTCTTTTCCTTTTTTCCTGTATAAAAATGATTTCGTATGATGAGTAACACTACTTGCACGCTTCTCATGTAATTACATGATGAAAAACCTTCTTTGTCATCAATAATGAGTCATCTTCATCATCTTATATAATTTGTTTTTATTTTAACCACTTTTTTATGATACTATTTTCGAGCAAAGATAATAATAACATGGATATTCTTAAACCTGCTGATTATGATGATAATCCTGATCGGTATAAAAAGATAAGTGTAGTAGTTATTTCTGATACACATAAAAATCATCGACGATTATCAATTCCTAATGGTGATATATTTTTACATTGTGGTGATTTTACAAATCGACATGATTGGTACAATTTATCAGATGATAATCCAATTCCACAATCAATGATTGATTTTAATCAATGGTTAGGAACATTATCGCATCAATATAAATTTGTTATTTGTGGAAATCATGAAACTGGTTTTGGAAAACTTTCTAAAGATGATATTCAATCAAAATTTTTAGGAAATTGTAAATATTTGCAAGATGAATTGATTGAAATTGAAGGAATAAAAATTTATGGTTGTCCATGGCCATTTACTCAAAACTATCGAAGTAAATGGTCATCAATTCCATCACATATTGATATATTGATGACACATATACCACCCAAGTTTATTTTAGATTTAGCTTATCAACCCAAACATGCTCCCATAGTGGAACCTTGTTCAATGTGTAATAATAAAGTTCATGGATCTTATGGACATTGGGGTTCGAGAAGTTTAATTCGAGAAATTCGTGAAAGAATTCGACCTCGCGTACATTGTTTTGGTCATGTTCATGATGATGCTGGTTATATATATGAAACTGATACACTTTTTATTAATGCTGCAGCTGATCTGACATGTCAATCATTTAAATTTGTTTTTTATGTTGATTTAAGTAAATAATGAAAACAAGTTTCGTTTTTTGAAAAATTCATTTGTACCTTTATTTTTGCCAACATGGGATTTTTATTCCATTGGAAATCACTCATATCATGAAAGAGCAAATATCAATGAGACAAATCATCAGATAAATGATTGTTATCTCTTGCAACTTTTATAACCATGAATGGCGAGAAAAAACTCCAACTTTATTCGAACATTTACCTATCGGGTCGCTTAGTTATCATCAATCTGATGCAGCTGATCTCACACTCGATGTCAATTTACGTTTACTTTCAGTAGAACATGCCACTCACACTTAACTAAACAGCATTTGACCACAGAATTTCCCTCTTCTAGAATTTCTTCATATCCAAAGTAATTTATTAACAACGCCAATATCACTGATTTTATTTATTTTTCTTTTGTAGATCTTGATGAAATGTGCAATGATAAATTAAAAGTGACAGGTGATGCATTGGAAGTGATATTATCGAATGGATTTTTTCTCGTCTTCGAATATGTACACTATTGGACAATGGAGTTGTGTCTTTTAGTGACGGATAGATAAGAACACTTATAGTGTTCGCGTTCTCATTATACTAACAAAGAGTTATCAGATTATCCGAATAAAAATAGAGAAATTTATTTAACTTTCTTTCATAATCATTTCATAATAATGTATTTACATGTTTTTGAATATAATTTTTTCAGAAGTTGTTGCTGGTTTTCGGAAGAGAAAACATGATTACAGAGAAATTGAAACTTTACAACAATTAGAAAGAGAAAAGAAATTCAGTTTTGATACTAATAAACTGTCACCTCCTTTCAAAAGCACAAGAATAATTTAGTGTACTAATGTAGCAGGTTATGTTACCATTCAAAGCCAACTTTTACCTTGAACTGAATCCTATTGCCATGCTTCATTTTTGATTGAAAATCATAGTGTGACAAAGTTATCCATTTGAAAGTCTTATTGTGAGATTTCTTGATCCAATTTATCAACGAAATATTGCGAAATCAGATAGATGCAAATCTTTATCGTGTAGATCACAGCTATTGTTGAGTGATTTCGCCATGTTGATTATTGAAAGCATCAATAGTGCATTTACTGAAGAAAACTTTTACAATTTGAATTGTTTTGAAGAATATCGTAACAATTACGAGATCTTTTATTGCTTTTTTTTTCCGTTTATATACGATTGATAAAGGAATTAAATGTTTAATGTGCGATTTTTATTTTGAATTAAAGAACTATGTGATGCAGAGGTGGAGAATCTACCCGTAGGTTGCAGCGGCACTGTTGGAAAAAACGGACTGCTCGAGTAAATTTTGAGAAAAATTGAGAGGGGAAAATACATTGGACCGAAGGTAAAACACAAAAAGTCATTAAATGACAAAGACATCGTAACTTAAATAGTGGTAGCTCAGTCTTTAAAAGGGAAATTTCAGCTTTTCTAAAAGAAAAAGTTAATTGTTCTTGTTAACGAGGGTGCTCTAATACACTTATATGAAACTACTTTGTTTCTAAATGACAACTGTATATAAATGAACGAGCTAGAGAGAGTTAAACACAATTGAAAGAAATCATGATGAGAGGAAAAATAAATGAATCACGTCAAAAAGACAGAATATTTGAGGTGATACCTGAAAACAAAGAAAAGGAAAGGGAAGAAAAGAACAAGAGACAGGTATGCACAATAATAAAACGGCAGAAAGAAAACGAAACCATAAAATATAACTGAGTCACAATGGAATAGTTTTGAGGTAGAAATTTAATCATTTTCAGAAGAGAATTAAATTACAGAATTTAAAGCGAAAACTTCATATTCTAGCAAAAAATATCCATGGTCCTCTGAATTGATTGTTATCACTTCTTGATTTTATTCTATGCTTCATGTCATTTTCTATATCGGAGGCCTGTAGCTATAGGATCAAATCTTTCTCGATATTAGTCATATATTCTTTGTCATTTATAAATAGACAACTTTTGTTGAAATAAAGTAGACAACAATTTATCGAGTCAGATATGAATCTTACGGATTGCGAGTGACCTTGCATGAAATTAGGTTTATCTTTTCAATATTCCATTTGTTACAATCTTTTTTTGGTAAACTTTTCGTATGTATTTTGTTTTAAGAAAATCAGACAGTAAAGTAATAGAGAATAAATATTTATCAATTGGATTTAAAACTGCTATTTAAATTAGTTTTCAAAAAAAACATTTAGAAACCAGTTCGAGCTTTTGACAATGTGAAATTGGTATCATTAGAATGCTTTAGTCAATTAAAAAAAAAAGGATAAACGCTGGTACTTTCAAAAAAATCTGAATAGTATCAATCATGGAAGTTGATAAGGCTCGAGTCATTAGTCGTCAGCTACTTGAGACAACAAGAGGCAGCAAATATGTTTGTGAAAGTTGGGGCAATTTGTCAGATCTTTTTGTGCGCTGTAGGGAAGCTACAACAGATTCTGCAGGCCTTACGTAATATTAAGAGAAATTTACGATTCTCAAGATATCGAATATAATTCGGCAGTATTCAATGGTTCGCCATTAAATCTTGCAGTGATTAATATTGTTCCATTCAATGATACTTATGTTTGATGTCGAAATCGACCATGATTCATCCTATTAACAGTTATGCAGGTATCTGTTGATATATGATATACTTCAGTACGTGACAAACCTTCTGTATTATAATATCCACAATTGTGTGTGTTTCTTGATTTAAAATAAACGACGGTTGTCTCAAGACTTTCTCTAGTATCGACAAAAATCTTTCTCTGATTGGTAATATTGCCAATGGTTTATTTTCTTTCTTCTTTTTACAAACAAAATCAGTCAACCGTCTCTTTTATCGTTTTATGTCTATAAAAGTAACCTTTAATATTTCTCGTCTCGATTTTTTTTTCAATCGACAATGAACCATTGATTATGTTTTCTTGATTTTATGAAAATTTTTCTTTGATTTTCACTTTTATTCATTTTTAAGTTTTAACCTTTTCTCTTTCTAACTCAATCGATACAACAATCAAAAATTGGTTATGATATGATTACAGATGCTCAAAACTATAATATTTGAGTTTGATACAAAAATGAAACCATTTTTCAAATTTTTGATAGTCCACATAGTGATAGCGTTATCTTTCTTTTCAATCAAGTAAATTTTTACGTTTCTGCACTAAAAAAAATGGTAACATACACAACCTTTTTCGCAACGAATACGAAACCCTTAAAAAGGTTTGTACGATTCAGAGGACTTTCAAAAGACATGTCAAAGGTCTAGAAAACTTTTTTAAAATTTTCGTATGATATACAAAATCCTCTTCGGTTCCTTATGGGACCAATTTTCTTTCAGTATGGTATTATTTATAATCGTAGGTGTCGTACATGGGCAGGAAACACTCGTTTTTCGCGTCGAGCTTCTAATGAATTCACCAAATAATGAAGAAACGGTATCTCCACATGTCTCAAAGCTATTTTTATCCGGTTTGACGGACGAGATAGCTGCATACGAAGATGATTTTTCAGCAAGATAGAGCACAGGTCTGTTTCACAAAATTAGTTCACTCCTGACTCGACGAAGAGTTTGACAATGGGTTGATTGGAAGAGGTAGACTGATTTTATTAGCTTCACGATCACTGACCTTGCCACCACTGGATATCTTTTTGTGGAATATGTCAAAACAGATGCTGATAAAACAAGATTAGAAAATATGTACGATTTAAAGCTTGTGAGAGAGGTAACCAAAATGATTTATCGTTACAAATGATAAAAATGACAGAGAGGATCAATATTGTAGAAGAAAAAACTACGAGGTGTGGCGCGATACATCACCTTTGTATGTCCTAGTAACGTTGTAAACAATGAAATACTTCCTTTTTACAGGTAAACAAGCATAAATTGGAAAAAACCCTGATCATTATCTTGCAACGATATAAAAATACGTAAGACAGTCGATCTCTGGTTAAAAAAAAATAACTTCACGTATTCGACTGCCATTTTCATCGTAAGTAGATTACAAAATCATTTTCTCCTTTTTATCCTATGACAAACCGTATTTCTATTCATTTATATCTAACGCTTCTTATGTGAGAGCTAGTGACAACTAAGGATCGAAAAAAACCGATTCTTTTTTTTAAATTTCCGAATCTTTCTCAAAATAATACTGGTATTTATAATATGCAGTGCGTCGTGTTTTGCTCAAAGAAATATATTACTTTTAGTGATCACTCTCTTTTCTAAAAGAAACGGTTCCAGATGATTTAATTTTAAAATAAGGTTGTCTGTCCAAGCCGATCAAAATGCATCATAATGATATATTCTCAGAGAGATCAAAAGATATTTCTTTCTTGATATTGATTACAATTACATTTCTCATCGATAATATCGACATTTATTTTGTTTTCTAAAAACAAATCGAGAAGATTTTAATTGATTCTGTATTAGAATTAGGTTAGAAATAAATGAAGGAATTTGTTTTCACTAGACAAAACATTTTTCGGCAATATGCGTAAGTGAGAAGAATATTCTCATAGGAATGAAGATAATCCTACTCGACTAATGCGGAATGTTCTCACGTGATCATTTGATTATAATTTCCTGAATTTATTTACCAATGAATGAAACGTATTTACTTTTTTTTGTATCACTTAATAGTTCATTTATATTTAATAAATGTCCATTTATTTTTTTTAAAAGGAAACAAATTTAATAACATGAAATTAGAAATAGACTAGATAAGATAATAAAAAATATTTAAAATACTAAACGGTATAAAAATACACTGGGATAATAAAAATGAGAAGCCAGAGAAAAGTTAGACGTATCTTTCTATTATGACTTCGTTTACTTGAAATAATCAAAATTATATTGATTTGTTCTGATGACAATGTTATAAAGTATTTCTTCAACTTCAACAAAGCCCAATTGAACATCAACAATAAGATAATCAGAAAAAAAATCAGGAAAATTTTGGATTAATGAAGAGTGTTCAACAAGAAAGAATGTGTGAAGACCAACAGTAGAAAAACTGTAATGGGAGCATTAATGTCGAATCGAACAGTAATTTCTTTCAAAAATAGATTCCCCAGAAATAAAGAAAAACGACAAGAAATCATTAAAATCTAAGAGTAATATCTGACAATATTGAAAATCATTGAGACCCAAGAAAATCAAGAGAAATAAATGGAAATCACAATGTCACTTTTAATTATATCATTGATCGTTTTTTTGGTGATTGAAAATGATTACTAGTGTTGAAATCAGTTTGTTTCCCCTTGCTCAAGGTGCATCAAAAATTTGTCCTTATAACAGTGCGGTAGGAGATATATTCTCTTCACAATAACATTCCTTTCACAATACTTCGATGAGTTTTTGTGAAGATAGAAGCATTATTACAAATACATTAAAAATGATGGCTTGTGTTCAACTTGTATTTCTAGAGTCCTGTAGAACAAACTTTTTTTGTGTCACAAAAATTTTTCAATAGCTCAAAATCCAATCTGACTCGTCCGTCTTTTTTTTCGCAATGTCCCGTGGCGTCGATGTTCGGGACAGTTTCGATTGTCCTGCAATACTCTAGTACGACACGATATGTGTAATGTAGAGATTATCACCTAACGAAATTCGGAACATCGGTTTTTCTAGGTCAATTGCCTGACAAATAATTGATTCAGAAGAGGAAATCTTGAGACATACAGATATTCAATCTAAATATATTATAAAACGAACAAAATCTGCTACTTCTTACTTTTAGAAACCAAAAATTATAGTCGAAAAATAAAATATATTCGATTTTTGAAATAAAAATCAGTGTATAGAAAGACGGAGACACTAGTTTGAGTATATTTCGAAGTAGAATTTGACACTATTTAAAGTTAGCAATGTAACAAAAATATTGTTACGCTTGTTGAAGGCATATATGTTACTGCTTTTAAGGAAAGACAAAGTTTAAAACAACAATCCATTCAGAGACTTAGTTTTGTTTACTTTTACTATCCTTTAACTTAGATGCTAAAATGCCTGATCCCACGAGTATATTTTGACTAATTCTTTATGATGGTGATATTTTAACTGTGGATTTATATCCGATTTTGTTTCTATTTCTGTGAGGATTAGATGAATTGTAGTGAAACAAACGTTTTTTGGAGACGAGATAGCAGCACAGTAAACCAGTCTGAATATAACTCAAATCTTTTCCATATCTCAGTTGAATTGCTTTTAATGAAATTGCCCTGTATGGCATTAGGATTAACAATAGACTGAAAACTAAAGAAAATCAAGACTCTTTGCGATTCTAGTATAAAATATAATACCAATTGCTTTTCTTTTTAGTCAACAACTATCTTTAGTAAACTTTAGAGTGAAGATATGCGAAACTTGAGGTGTTTACAACTTCTGTTATTTTGTCTACTGTGGCAATTAAAAGCAAAAACAACAGTAGGACTAAGTTGGCCAGTTAGTTCATCTAATGTCAAATTGCTTGGCCTCTTTCCTCGGCAAATGGACGAAGAGTCCAAAAATGATATGTGGACTATTCATTGTCGTTCAATGTTTCGAGCAGCTATTCTATTATCACAACAATATAATATAACGTTACAAGAAGAATTTCTTGGTTATGAAGAAATAATAACAGATGACAATGTGATGGTTACAGTTAATCATACATGTGAAAAAGTATCAACATCAAACATAGTTGGATTCGTTGGTCCAGCATATTCGAGTGAAGCACGATATCTTGCATCATTTGCATATCAATTAGGAATAATAAGTGTCTCCTATTCAGCTACAAGTCCTGATTTATCAACCATTGACAATGGAGCATTTTATCGTGTAGTTCCATCAGATGAAAATACTGTATTAAGCATTAGAATATTATTTCAACAATATAAATGGAAATCATCTGTAATTATATATCAAAATGATGAATATGGTTATAATGGGATACAATTATTGAAGCAAAAGTTTAATGAAATCAGTATTAAAACTCAAACGGTGATTAAGTTTGATATGAATCAGGAAAATTTTCAAATTGATTTTAAAGAAACATTACTTAATAGTTTATCACGTATTGTTATTCTATGGGCAAATGAAAAGTCAACAATAACAACATTAAAGAAAGCACTTGAAGAAAATTTAATAGGTTCAGATTTTTTGTGGATTTTAACAACAACAATATCATTAGATCATTTTAATCAAGGAGAAAAACAAAAACTTATTGGAATTCTTACTATTGAATCTGTCAAAGGAGATTTTGTTGATCAATCAATAAATACAACATTGTTAAATCAAGCATATCAAATATGGAAATATTATCAACCTGATACATTTCCTGGTGCTGCTAATGTCAATAGTTATGCATTATTTACCTTCGATGCAACATGGTCTTTTATATTATCATTACAAAAGCTTTGTTCAATACAATCATCATGTTTGCAAATTCTCAATCTTTCAAATTGTTATGATCGTCAATTTTTTAATTCAAAACAGTATTATAATATTATGAAAACAATATCATTTTTAGGTGTTTCTGGTGAGGTGAAATTTTCTAATAGAACAACAGATCGTGTTGGTCATCTATATTATATTATTAAAAATATCCAACGTTTAAATAAAGAACAAAATAGTATTGATTATTTGCCGGTATTAAAATGGGATGTTGGTTCAACCAAATGGACATTTTATAAAAATTTATCTGACAATATTGTGTGGCCAAGTTGGTCAAAAAATATTCCAGTAGACAACAAATTAATTCGAGGTAACGAAATATTTCTCTCTAACAAGTTATCTAATTAGGACAACCCCAAAAGTATTGACGAAAATACTTTGTTTCTGCATAGTAGGCATGCCACAATATTAATGCTAGTGAATACCAATATCTCAATACCGTTTTGGTATTGTGACCTGGTTGTTGTATAGTAAACTTGAAAAAACTTTTTTTTAATGTGTCGTGGTAGAAAAAACAATGATCTATTTTACTGTGGTATTTAGTTATTCTTTAACTGATATTATAATAAACAATTTCAATAACAACTGTTTTTCTATAGTATATGATGGTTATACAAACACCTATTTAAAGAAAAATGTGAGTGTAGTTTTTTGGAGTAACTCTTGATAGAAACAAGATAGAAACTTGCGATTTTCTCTGTTAGAAAGAAGGGGAAGATGGTGAAGACGCATTGAATCGTATATTACAAGCTTTTTTGAAAGCTTTTTAACCAATTTTTAAAGTATCAGGAAAATGGTATTTTTTGATAAAGGAAAAAGCAAAACAGTAATTTCTTTTCACAGAAATTGCTAGAAAAATCGACTTAGAACTTTAAGTAGAATATACATAACTCGTGAATGATTAAATTTCAAACATCTAGTCTTGCGTAGTTATGTGGAATTTTAATTGACGATTTCAATACACTTTTCATATTCAATATTCATTGTAAATGCCTCACGGAGTAGATTTGTTTTCAAAAGATCAATTGAGCATCTTCAAAACAAACAAAGTCAAAAAAACCTATAACACGATTCGATGCATCTCCGTTTCGCCTTCTCGACAGTGAAACCCACAAGTCTCTATCTTGTTTCTATCAAAAGTTATTTAAATAATTCCCATCCTCAAGATTTTGCTATAAATAGGCATTAGTATAACGGTCACATATAGTAGAAAAATAGTTCTTATTGAAAATTGATTATTATGCTATCCGTCAAAGAATAGTTAATATCACAGCAAAATTGACCATTGTCTTGCCTATTACTACATATTAAAAGAAAGTTTTCGCAAACTTATCATATAGAAATAAAATATCTTCATCGCTACTTTTGGATTGCCCCAAGTGTTTCGGACGAAATTAAGTTTTTATAAAAAATAGATTTTTTAGAAACTTTTGGGAATGACTTAGAAAAGAATCGAAATATTACGGAAATTTTTAAATAAATAAATAAGTAACTTATTCTTCAGAAAGAGATATTCTTATTTATCTATTGGGTCTAAAGTGCAACAAAGTTTCATTTTTAGAAAAATAAAATCGTCTATTTCAATACTTCTTTATGAGTTTTTTTGTAGGTGAAGAATTACGCATGGTTATTATTGAATCACCACCGTTCATAATATTGAAAAATCCAACTGCTATGTACAGTGGAATGACAGACAATTATAAAAAAATTAATATCACAGAATTTAATGGCTTTTTCAAAGATGTAATCTTAAGTTTACAGAATAAGATGGGTTTTATTCCTGTTATTATGTTAGCTAAACCAACTACACAATTTGATGAATTAGTTGAAGGGGTTGCAAACGACTTATTTGATACTGTTATGAGTACTATAACCACAACTGCAAAACGAAACAGCATAGTTGAATTTTCTGTTGCTCTTATTCCGAGATCTATTCGAGTCCTTATACGAAAATCAAAATCTATTGATTTAGATTTTCTCTTTTTTTTAAAACCATTTTCATGGCAACTCTGGTTAGTTATATTAATCATATTACCTTATAGTAGTATATTAATATGGTACTTTGAGCGACAGAATGATAAAGAATCTGACAAGACGGTTAATAATAACGGAATAGGAAGCAGTATCAATCACACGCTCCACACTATGCTCAATAAAAGTCCGCGTTTTGTGTCAACAAAGGCTGGACGATGCCTTACATATGGTTTATATATACTTCAAATAATATTATTTGCAGTATATACAGCTGGCCTAACATCGTCTATAATAATACAAAACTCTAATCCAACTATATCAGGAATAGATGATATAAAAAATGGTAAAATCGAACCAAAGCAAATAGGAATTGTGGAAGGTTCCTCAATAGAAGTTTATTATTTAAGTACTATATCACAAGGGAAAAAAGATTATTATCCATTAAAGACAGTAAACGATGTTTATACAAGTTTAATTAATGGTGATATTACCGCCGCTTTATGGAGTAATTTATCGATCGCATATCAGATTCATAATATATATTGTGATTTAATGCCTGTGGGTGTTGAATTTGGTTATAGTCCATATCAATTACCAGTAAAAAAAGATTGGGTATATAAAGCAGATTTAGATTCTAATATAATATCCTTAATTGAATCAGGAGAGCTTGATAGGATATCAGCAAATTGGTTCGGAAAACATGGCTGCAGTGGAACAAATGTATTTGATATGAAAACAAAGTTAATTACATTAGAAAGAATGAGTGGATTATTGATTGTATTTCTCATTGTCAGTATTATATCTGTTTTGACACATTTATTTGGGTCACTAATGGCTGATTTCGTACAAAAAATATTGGATAAAAGACCACGAGCTCGTCCCAACATTCTATGAGTTGAACTATCATCTATTACTCCTGTTCCTTCTGCGGAACAACACTAATAGATATTCCTGCCCTCATTCTACCCAGATTCCTATTCTTGCAGTGAAAATTCTTTTTTTATATATCCTTCGGTTAAGATTCTTGAATTCTTGCCTGACTCTTTTTTTTCTCGCAATTCTTGTCTGGCCCTTTTTTTGTGGTTCTTGCTTAGTTCTTTTCCTCTATTATGTGATATGCTCATAGAAAAATTAGTTATATAATAAAAATATTTTATTTATATTCAAAAATAAGTTACAAAAAACAAAAATAATGGAAGTAAGTTTTTAAATTAAAAATCTAAATACCCATATTAAAGTTCGTATTGTTCATATTCAACACGTAAAATTAATCATCATACTTTGAATTAATCAAGATTTATTTTCTATTGTTGAAATGATATATAACATTATCTGCGCAAGAGGAAATTATTGTAAACGAATTTGTCGGAGAATACATGTCAACATAAATATTAAATTCACTTAAAAGAGAAATGTAATAAATGCGGAAACCTTGGATTTAAATCCAAGTGTTATATGTACTTCAAAAAGTAAAAAGAATTGACGATAAATTGATTTTTATCGAATTGTCTAAAAAAATAGTTGTCTTGAGTCTAGGCTCAGCACTTTGATCTTATCTCGTGAACAGCCTGATCATTTAAGCTCGAGGATGTCTCAGCTAGACAGAAAACAGTTTAATATACAAATTCATTCTACTCAAGTGAGTAATATATGAGATAAAAGAAGTGATAGAAGTCAACAAGACCACATCGAAATTCATTTTTTTTCATATGACCTTCCCTTCAATTGAGGCAATAGCAGGAGATGAGGGGCGATCTGTCAGTGCTGCAATATTCTTTAGTTTGCTCCATCAGAACTCACCGAGGATTTCTGCCTTTTGTGGATTTTTTGATAGTCTAACGTACAATATCTCAAAAAAGAAGACATCCGCAGGGTCTAAGGAACAGTTCCTTAGTGCGTTTAAGGATAAGTCTTTATGACAGATTGATAAAAATCAATCTATCATGAACTTCACTTTTCGAGTACATAAAAATAGCGTTGGCTCTATGGAGAACAAACGAATATCGCACACACACACTATTAAGGTATGTGGCATTTTCATGTCTTTTCGCAAGTGTGATATTGAATAAATATTAACCACAACATATCTGCCTCTATTATTTTGGATCATTTTATAGCTCTTAATGAGTTCTATCTACTCTGAAAAAATTAGTATTGGTAATATGGAAAACAAACAAATATCACAATGACGCATTGTCAAGATATATGATTTTTTCATAGTTTTTTCGACACCGTGATACAGAGGAAATCTTGTGCACAACCTATTTACCCCTATAACTTAGCATTATTTTGCAATCCATGAAATTTTCTATTTAATGATATATGATAGTTGACGTTTTATTTTGATTATGATAAACTTTTTTTTTAAAGAAATTATAAAAAATTAAAATAGATCATTATTGACACAGAAAATGAGGATATTTTTACCGTAACTCAGCAAATTCTTAAGGGATTGCTCTCATCTTCTTTTCTCGACTGAAATATTGATGAGATCATTCTATGTACAAAATTTCATGATAACTGGATGAGCCTTTCAAAAGTTATCATGTAAATGGACGGCCAGCCGGACACACTGACCGATTCTAGAGTGTACTCACTTTTTGAGTACACAAAAACATGCTAAGATCGTAAGAGAATGACGATTCCATATTGGAAACATAATTGAGTACTTTGCTTCCGCTAGAGAACTACAAAAATTGGGTTTCGATTACAGATATTTCATATCGCTGAAGTTGCTCACTAAAATCATATACTGTAGCTGCCTTAGCTATGTAACTTGACTGATGAGCACATCAATTTGTTATGTGATATTTTTGTATGATACGGTAACAATAATTAATATATTCATAAATGTTTTTGTCAACGACCTGCTTCTTCGTGAGAAAAGAGAGAAAAATGGATTTTTTCGAAAAAAAGAGGCTAAAAAGAGGAATTTCAAAAGAACAGAAGAAAAGAGATAGAGTATGATGCCAGCTCAAAGCTGCTAAAATAATCATAACATTATAAGAGATTTATGTATTTCGAAATATTTTTTTTCAAATGATAGCTTTCATCTTCCTCTACAAAATAACACAACTTGATAAATAAGTTTGTATAAGTTTATTGTAGATATGATTGATTTATAGAGAAGTGTCGAAACTTTCGAACCATCCTTCAGTTATCAAATTCTACGAAATTTAAACCTAGCAAGAGAATCTGTAGCGCTTATTATTATAAACGAAAAAAGTCTTTCAATTGACTCTCGGTGCTGACTTGGCTTAAAAGTTGAGATTACCCTAGACCACGACCGCTCCGGCACCCATGAGATCTTTGTCTTATTTTTTTTTCTTATAAGTGAACAGATCGAATATCAATTTGTTGTGTTGTGTAGTATTCGTCGCGGGCTATCCATCACACTATAAAAAAATTCGAAAAACACTTATATAGTAAAAAATATCTGTAGAAGTAGTGCAAGTCATTTTGCAAACACGTGTACTTGGTCTAACTTGATCTGTTCTCTGTGTGAATTGTACCAGATATAATGAACTAATTAGACTATTTAACCAATAATTAGTGGTTTTCTGATCTAAAACTCACTCGAAATTATAGGAAATGTGACGAATCGATAGAGCTCGTCGAGTTCTATCCAAATATGTACTTAGTCTAGTTCTATCTTTGACCTGGCCGAATCGTGACGGATTTCTTGATAGTTTAATGGTTTTTTTGACAGTAATAGACAGTTTTTTGTATGATAATACGGTGTTTTGGAGTGAATGGAGTGTGCATCTAATAGAGCTCATCGAGTGTTATGTTGGTCTAAGGTGTGGGCGACTCCATTCGCGAAATACTCGAATCCAGACCGAAGATATTATACATACAAAGAACTGATTTCATTTTAGTACAGGTGGAAAACATACAGAGAAAAAAAGATGTATATTTCATGCAAAACGACAAATCCAGCAAAGAGATATTCAAGTCACAAAATTTAGAATATGACAAGACAAAGTGAATATATATATATACGATTTTTTCAAAACTTGTCCGCCCATACCAATCTAAGGTCTTGTTTATTAGGAAATGATAACATATATCGTCTTTGTTCTTCTTTCCCTTTCTCTCTTCGTTATATATGCATTATGTATTTGATTTGATCTGCTCTATCTTTTCTTTGTTTTTCTCTCGATTGACCGAAGTATCATCCACAGTCAGTTGTGCTTTTTTTTATTCTGCGAGTCAGTTCATCTCTTTTTGAAAAAAGAGAGATATGCTTCTAGTAAAATCGAAGATAGAATGAACTATGTGAGCAACAGCGCTTCACATTGCTGCATCCTAGAATTTATTTTCCGTAAAGATATTCCTATCACTCATCTTTATTGTCACACTACTTCAGTTTGCCCAATTTGTTTCTATCACGAGAAAATCATATTTAGAGATAATGAAACAGAAAAAGAGAAAGTGTATGTTAAGTCAGTATTTTGCATATAGTATTAAAAATATAACCTTTTTAGAGAAACCTAAAGAGAAATTCAGACTCTCCATATTTTTTCTACGCAAATGTACTAAAAAGAACGTGGACTTCAACTGTTCGTAATTGAAAAAAGTTTTCGTCTTCGTTCAGAGATGCCTCCAATTTTTTGCTTTTTTTTTCACTTCCAAGAGTCATAACCCGAAAGCAATGTGACGTAGACTACTCAAAATTTCAGAAATGTAGGAAGACATTGACAGTAAATTGTGTAAAGTTTCCAAGTCATTCGGAGCTTCTGAGCAAAAAATATTCATCATTTAGTACTGATACAGCAATTGTACAAATGAAATACGATTCATCCATATACATGAATGCTAACATCTATGGTAAAATTTGAAAAATAAACATGTTTTCTTTGTCAGTGCAGCATAATTATTTAAATGAAGGGTTATTTTGCTCAGTAAAACATATGTACACGTCAAATAAAAAACAAAATCTTTGCATCAGATAACATGTACATTAAACAGTAAAATTTATCAGTAGCACGGTTATTAAATTATTTCTCAGCTTGTATTTTACACATTAATGTTTATAAATATTTTTTATACGTTTAGAGTGCATGATTCGAGTTAGAACGGGCTTTTTACATTTTCATGTTTTCACTCTTATGTGTCAGCAAAACAACAAGCTCTAATTTAGTAGCTGAATAAATACATGTCTTGTCTATCTACTCGTGAAAAAAGTTTTGAAAAATATTGAAGAATGATCAAGTTACAATCGGTAGAATAAAATCGATTGATCGCATTCATATAAGTATCATGTCCTCAATAAGACTGCCAATGCAAAAACTGGCCCAAATTAGAACACACCAGCAAAAATACATAGAAGAAAGAACAAAAACTAAAAATCATATAGTATTCGCTTGTGAACTTCAAAATTCAATCAAACATTTGCTAGAAGATTTATTCATTACATGTGTTTTTTTTATAGATTTCCAAAGATTTATTTCAATAAATTCTTCTATAGCTGAGATACAGCTCTATCAATCTCACATTGAACCGTTCTAAATAAGGACACTGACCTTTATTAGAACGTATGTAAAAATTTTGACTCAAATTAGAATATTCCTATGCAAAATACATATAAATAATTCTATTTTATAATTTGTCTCCTTTTTTCTACTATTTTATCTTAGAGTTGAGTTCAATTTTTGGTACAAAAATTATTCAATTCGATTTTCTCTACAACATACTAGCAATCTACTCCGGAGATTCATAGGTGGTCGATTCCTGTCGGATCTATATAATTTCTATCGGATTCGACAGAGTTTTTATCGGATTCACAGGTCAGATTGAATCTCCCGGGTAATTAAGTTGGACAAGATTTTCATCATTAATGGAATAGATGAAGCACAACAAGAAATGGGTTATTTTGTACTAACTACTGAAGTCGTATGTTATAAGTTTACACATGAATCAGAAAAAGATATTACTTTTGCAACGTGAATATTTTTGTTCCCAAAAAAAAAGTACAAATGATCATCAAATTATTTTGTTGTAAAATGATTACCAAAAATGATACATTTGATCCTCAATTGAAAATGGTGTGAAATGATAACCAAAAACCAGATATATTATAAGTAGCAAAATTAAGAAGTACATGAAAAATTCCCTTAAGTCAAAAATACTAACATAACAGAAATTATACTAACACAAAATGGATAAATCGCAGTAGCGAACACATTGGAAGAAAGATTTGATAGCTCAATGTCAAAAGCAATGTCGAAAGTCTAAATCCGATTTGATCAAAGATTTCGCCCACATGTCCTTAGCTACGCCACCAATAGAAGGCCTATCCCCATCAACGATCTTCACAAACGTATCCACGTCCATACTCTCACATTCTACAGCATCCTTTCCCACATTCTCATTCAGCAACTGTCGATTATAGACGTTTCATCCAGAAAGCTAGTCAAGCAACTAATGTTATGCCGACTGCTTTTTAATAATTATATTTGGCAATCATGTGTATTATTTTGTGATGGTCATTTCGCAACAAAATAATTTGGTGATTAAAAATATATTTTCCCTTTATGAACGATTTGGTTATTTATCTAAAATTTGTATTGAATATTTTCTAGTACTTGCTCTTAATCATCGTACGAACATTGTTGTTTATCAAAATCAGGATGTAGATTCACTTTTATTTTTATTGTATAAGCTTTTCTTTTGTTTTATTACATTGGTGCATTACTATATTTGAAATAGCTTCAGTAGGTGATGAAGAATCTTGTCCAATTTAATTAGATCGCTAGTATGTTGTAAAGAAAATTGAGTTGAACATTTTTTGTACCAAAAGAAAAATCCAATTTTAAAATAAAATACTAGAAAGAAAATGATACAATAGAATAATTTACATGTATCTTGCATAGGAACGTTCTAAAAAATGGCCAGTGTCCTTATTTAGAACGGTTCGATGTGAGATTCATAGAGCTGTGCCTCATCTATAGACAAATGTGGTGAAATAAATCTTTGCAAATATGTAAAAACAACATGTAATGTACAAATCTTCTGGATAATATAGTATGATTTTTAGCTCTTGTTCTTTCTTCTAGGTATTTTTACTAGCGCGTTCTAATTTGGACCAGTTTTTGCGTTGGCGATCTTATTGAGGACATGATACTTATTTAGAATGCGATTAATCGATTTTATGCTACCGCTTATAACTTGATCATTTTTCAATATTTTTCAAAAATTTTTTCACAAATAGATAGACAAGACATGAGCTTGCTCAGCCACTAAATTTGAGCTTGTTGTTTCACTGAGATTTAAAAGTGAAAACATGAAAATGTAAAAAAACTCGTTCTAATTCAAACCATACACTCTACCCTTCGTTGCAAATTAAGTAACTCGGACTAGGGAGCAGCTAGAAACCTGCGATTTTGAGTTTTGAATAGAGAAGCAGTAACTTTATATGAAAATATGAACAAAACTGTATCACCCTGAAATTTGCAGCAACTTTACTAAACATCCTTAACCATTTTGCCATTGAGTTTTTTTTCGTCATAGGTTTAATAAAGCAAGTAATTATCTATTTTTGATCGTCAGGCCCAGCTTTCTAGCTTTTATTGTTGGGAAGTTACAAACATTTTTCCTAGAGCCCGAAAGTAGAATTTTTAACGGTTTTCGCGATTTTTTCACCTTTCATTGCAATCAAACCGCTAAACAGAGTGCAGATTTGGAATCAGCATGCAAAATCACGTCGAATGACATATCTGAAGGCTTTATTTGATAACTTTCACTTTTCATCATGTATATGTCATGTAGATATTATCATCTACAGAATGCTATGATAGTTCAGTGACCAAAATGAAAGTCATCAAATAAAGCCCCACGATATGTCATTCGACGTAGTTTTGCATGCTGATTTCAAATCTGCACCCTGTTTAGTAATTTGACTCTAATGGATAGTAAAAAAATCGCGAAAATTGTTGAAAATTCTAGTTTCAGACTTTAGGAGAAATGCTTGTAACTTCCAAACGGTAAAAGCTAGAAAGCCGGGGTTGGCGACCAAAAATAGGTAATTGCTTGCTTTATTAAACCTATGACGAAAAAAACTCAATGGCAAAATGGTTAAGTATGTTTAGTAAAGTTGCTGCAAATTTCAGGGTGATATAGTTTTGTTCATATTCTCATATAAAGTTACTGCTCCCCTATTCAAAACTGAAAACTGTATGATTCTAGCTGCTCCCTAGTCCGAGTTATTTAATTTGCAATGGAGTGCATTATTCATTGAAATGAATAGTAGTACTAATATTTTTATGTAACAATTATGTATAGGTATGTTTAACTGTTGTATATTATTCATCTTACAAAACAAATCTTTATATGAATAATAATTACATCGTTTACATCGAACTATTAAAGAACATAAAATAAAACCTGTATATATAAAAAATATTCTTTGGTTTCATTTAGAATTATTATAAAAAAAAGTTTTTTTTTTCATTCTTTCGATTATATTTACATATTTTGTTTCTTTTGATTTTATCAGAAATTTTGACAAGAAAAAAAGCCTTTCATAAATGAAGTACAAATAAATCATGTGCTCCAATTATGATGAAAAAGAAAAAGCTTTTAAAAATAGTTGTTTTTTCTTTCTATACTTTCATATGTACGTTGAATTAATCATACCTTAAATGCTTTAAAATGGTATTCATCTTACTTTTTATTTCAATATTTTCTATCTTTAGATTAAGATTAACATAATGGATTATTTTTCGAATTTTGACAATGAAAAATTACAAACTGGTCAATTAAATAATATGCTTGAAAATGTAGGCATTGATGATGTTGGTTCATTTGTAAATCAATTTCGAAATCAAGCAAATCGTGAAACTGAACAGAATGATGGTGATGAATCTGTAAGTTAATTTCCTGATTTTATATAAATAAAAAATTTTTTTTTATTTAGTCTACTGTTGGGCGAAGTGGAAATAGTTCGGGTGATATGATTCAAGGTGCAATGAATGCTTATAAAATGTTTTCAGGTGGTCAAGGAAAAAGTGGAGGTGGTTTTCTTGATAATATTGGTATAAAGAAATTAATTATAAATTTTACAAGAAATGATTAATAAATAATTTTTTTCTCTTAGGTTCAACATATCAAAATGCACAAAAAATGTATGATTTGTATAAAAAATTTGATAAAAATGGTGATGGAAAAATAACAGTAGAAGATATACAAATATATCTACAAGAAGTCGGTGCTGGTTCTGTTTCACCATGTTCGTATTCATAAAAAATAAATATTTGTTTTAATATATATATATATGAAAATTATTTAGATTTAGCAAAAGGTTTATTTCAAGCTGTTGATCGAGATCATAATGGTACACTTGATTTTACTGATTTAATGGCTTTAATGGCTATGCTAAATAAGTTATCCATTCCAACTAGTGGTGGTACTGCTCAATAAATGTTTTTATTTTTTGATATATAAAGATTAACAGGTTCACTGAATTAGACTTTCTAACCTTATTTTTTATATTTCATTAATAAATAAAATATATTTAAAAATGGATATTGTCTCATTAGTTTTTCTTGAAAAATGCTCGTTATCTTGTTATTGTAATACACTAAATTGAATTACTCAAAAGTTTTCTTTTTGTATTACATATTTTATATAATTTAGACGAATTTTCATCAACATAGCTTGTGAATTATTGTTTTCTTCATGTTTATATAAATATTATGGTACACATAATATTAAATTTAAATTTTAAGATTTCATTTTCTTAACAATTAATCACTATTGCATATAAAAATATTACATCAGAACAAAAAACAAAAGGAACAAGTCAAAATGGCATTATAATTATGAACAAAAATCATGTTAGTACTTTTCTTTTCTAATCATTATTACAATTATTTAAACAAGAAAATCATGCAAGCATAAATATAAATATAATTAAATATGACGTCAATTAAAGAAAAAGATTAATAAAAAAAAAAACACCTACATATCTCAGAAGAATTTCACTTAGAAAATTAATCTAATAATAGAATATAATTTATCATCAATGTATTCTTTTTTTCTTATTTTATATAACAAATTATTTTATTCCATCTTTATACTCATTAGTCGGATTTTCTATTATAAAATGCGTTATAATACTTGAGAAAACATGAATATCTTCATTCTATATGATCCATTTCTATTTATAATTAATAGAAAAACATAATAATCTCTACTTATCTTTTCTTATAAAGTATTCGTGACAAATAAAAAAAAAACATCTGTGAACTCAATGAACATGTATACTTGTTGATTAACTTTCTATAAGAAAGCCATTAGAAATTTTATTACAAAATAAATTGAAAATGACTTCCGAATCAAAAAAATAAAATTGTTAAAAAAAAACGCCTTTTTTTCAAGTGACGTGCACTTTTATGGAATATTTTATAAATAAAACAAAAAAAGGAAAACATAAGAATTTGATGATATAATCATAAATTTGCCTATTAACGATCATAGTTTGAATTATTATCTGATAAAGAAAAAACATCACATAGAGAAAATTAAAGTGCATTATTTTATTTAATTCATTGATTCGATATATAATAATTTAACTACTATTTGATCGTTTAAGCCAAACTGGACCAGTATTTGATTCAATTGTTATTGTTTTTAACATATGTCGTTTTGTTTCTGCTGATAATTGTTCATTAGGTAAAATTGTTATTTGTTCATGATTATTTGTAAAAAAATTTGAATTTTCTTCTTGATTAATTCTAAGATTTTTTTTT
>JAJEKB010001478.1:0-17157 GCA_022393335.1 Macrotrachela quadricornifera | reverse complement strand
CAAGAATTTTGGTCTGGCCTGGCCTGGGACCAGGTGGGATATATTGGCTGCCTGGATCAGGCCAGGCCAAATTTTCAAAATTCAGCCTGAACAGGAGGCCTGGCGTGGCAGGCCATCAGGCGCCTGGCAGGTACCAGGCCAGGCCGGCAGCTCTGACTCACATACACTGGCTATTATTTGTCAATAGAGTTTTGCTAAATCCTCATTATTCACTTGTTTATAAAAGAAATGGATATCAATCCAGATTCTGACACTGGTGGCGATAATCGTGGTTATGGTGGTTTTCAATCAGGTGCCGGTCGAAAACGAAAGAAGACAACAACATCAATTCAAATCTTTATCTTTTTATCATTAAAACTATTATAAATCGATATGCCGAAGCTACAACAACAACCATTACAGATATTCAACAAGCATTTGCTGATTCGTATGATGAACAGATAGATTATTGGCCAATCTATCACCTCTTACGCGGGAAAATGAAATTGTGATATGATTTATTAAAGAATTCTCAAAGATTAACACAAGATCTTCATCGGCTAAAATGAATTGCTCAATTTTTGAATAAATATGACTTTGCTTTGAATTTGGAAAAGAATAATGAGGCAATCATTTGTTATAAGGATGAATCATATGTTGCTGCTGCTCACAATGGCCATTTTGTATGGTATTCAGTTAATACAGATAGAAATTATTGTACTAGTAGTGGAGTTGTGGTAAACGACTTATATTACTTCATGCTGTTATTCGTGATGGTCTTCTTCAACAAGTTGATACAACAACAATTGAAGTTGTATCTTTTGAACTGGTATATGAAGCTAAAAATCCATCAGATGATTATCATTCTAATATGAATGAACCTAATTTTCGTTTATGAATTAATCAGTTTTTATTTTCAGTATTCGAAGCTAAATATGGTGATGATAAGAGAATCATACTTATACTTGATAATGCTCCTTATCATAAGAAACATGGTGAAGATTATGACCATTACAAATTAATGTCAAAGATTATATGATTAATCTTCTTCTATCAAAGATAGTAATACATACTGCATCCGTAATTCGAAATGGTCATGCTAAAAAATTCAAATTTACTGAGTGGGAATTCAATGGTCCTGTAGTCCATTATAAAAAAGGAGCTACAGATATGCATTGAAAGTTGTATTCTGATAGAGAATAAAATTCTGCTTCGAATGAGTCTATTTCCAATGAGTTTTAAACGGGTGTTAAGAGTCTTTGAGCTCTAAAACTGATTTTTAGGCTTATTTTCGATGTCCAAGATATTGCTTATTACTCGGCGAATTTTGAAAAATAATACGATAATTGTGATCAGCAAGCTGAGTGCAATCAATTAACCAATACGACAACCAGAAGGAAGACAAAAATGTTTTCGAGTATCTGAGGAGAACCTCAGGCGCAAAAACTCGATTTATCATAAAATATAAACTAAAGTTATGCAAAAATGATCAGAGTCTATCAGATTAAAAAAATAAATATTAGCTTTTGTTTTATGTACAATCCTATATAAATTTTCATAGATACGTCGTTATTATGGTCATTTTATTAAAAATCAAGTTTCAATAGTTTTTCATTATACTTTGCATTCCATTAAAACAAAGGTGGCTTTTCGTGAACCGCTAGATGAGAGTAGAGTTCGACTTGCTCTACAAAATTATCTAAGTGACCATCCCTCGATTGTTAAGAGAAAACACGAAAAAAATGTCTTTTTTCTTCAGAAGTATTTTTTCGCTTATATTTTGCTGTAGCGTCGTTATTAAGGAATCGATACTTAATAACGACAGTAAGACATCATGATCGTAGAACGCTAATTTCTTCATGCTAATACGTAAGGAAAAGGAACATTTATATGTCATTGGAAAGAGGAGAATCTAAGGATTTTCCGAATATAAAAATTTTTTCACATCATGTGAGAAATAGTCATTCGCGAAGTCAAACAAGATAAGACAAAATTTTGGCGTCATTTTGAGAAAAATTGTCCGTAGAAATTATTTATCATGATTTTATATGAAGGAAACAACTCTGTGGCAATCAAAAATAAAATAGATTGAAATCAATATCTAGATTGAATTCGATTCTAAATTTGACCTTAACTGAATATTTATTAATGTTTTTTTTACGAAAATCGAGCTCTAAATGTCAATTTGTAGTTTGCATGTTCATAATATAGTGTTGATGGAAATAGAGAGAGCTATGTCGTTTCTTTTCATAGTGACGAAGTGCGTAAAAGTCTTATACCCAAGTTGAAAAATCAGAGGAACCGGTTTCGGTAATGAGATCGACAACGATAGAATGTGAACCATATTTTCTTGTTGAAATTGGAGCACTGGAACCATTAACTATATTCGTAGATTCCTGTCGAACATAAGTTTTGATGGGATCTCGACTGGAATCAGCAGATGAAACAGATTTAAGAATCTTGATGTCAGAATTCGCTGAAGAATCATCGAATTCGACTGCTTTCTTTCGTGCAGCTTTGACCTGGCATGATAAGCATTTAATTAATGGTTTCTTCGACACTATAATTTGATTACAGACATGAGAAGCCATATTTCCAATATTATTTTCATAGGGAATAACAATTTTACCACTCAATAAATCTGTCATCCAGTATCGATTGAAATTGAAATTAGGCTCAGCTTTGACTACAATTAATCCTTTCTTTTCATCTCTTGATTTATTAGTAGAGATTATATAAGATAATTCTTGAAATTTATCACTGCTTTCACCATAGGCTGTTGATACCAAAGCAATAATCACTGTTGCCGATTTAATAATTGGAGATGAGTATTCCCACATATCATCACACAATTCCACTTTTTCATAATCGACCCATATTGGCATTATTATCCTGTTTCGCAACTCTTTTACGAATTCTTTGCAAAATTCGTCATCGGCCCAATCATAACTGATATAGATCATCGATGATGTTTCTTTTTTCGATTCATCTGGTGATAATATTTGTTGAATATTACACCAGATACGCTTGGCATCATCTAATTGTGGACGATTAGCAAGACTTTCAATAATTATACAGAACTGATTGTTGTTAATAAATTCATTCAGATACTCTGGATAACTAGAAATCTGTAATAGAATTTTAAGTAAAAATTTAACAGCTTGTTTCTCAAGATCATCCGGCTCTGGATCCAGTAGAACGCCATAAGAAGACAAAAAAAGTTCTTCAAAATACTGTATCGGTGATCGATTTTCATCGGTTTTGTTCTCCAGAATATATTTTATTACGTATATGTTCGAGAAAGCACGATGTAATAATTGCAACAATTCCGATATATGATATCCATCAGTTTTGAAATCAGGAACTTGATCACCCTTGTTACACAATTTGTATAAATTTTGACTAGTGTCCAGAATAAACTTTTTGTTTTCTTCTGGTTGTTCATCACTAGTAGCTAATGAAATTATTGCCGTACCAAATATGCGTGTTAACATTTCATCGTTCTCATTATCAACTAGTTGTTTACGCTCCATCAAAGTCTCGAATGCTTTTTCTGTATGAAATTGTTTTAAAGCTGCTTTGACTCTCGATAAATTATAAGCTATGCATATGATTGGCTTACCCAAACTGCTCATATGAGACACAAATACATCTGAACGAATCCATTCAATACTTTTTTTAACATAATCAATATCAATAAGCATAGGAATAAGTCCAAGTTTGTCGGTTAGATCCCATATAAGTGTTAAAATGCTAGTTAATACAACTAGCAGGGTTGATGGTATACGCTTGTCTGTATTAGTTAGACAATGATCAAGAAACGTTTGTATAGAGATCATTAGAGGCTTGTAATTGTTTTTAAATTCATTCACTGATCGAATAACTGACATACAACTAAAAATAGTAACATCATCCATGTATTTTCCCATGATTTTATTAAAATCCATCGTGTCATCTTGTGAATATTCTTTATTGGTTGTGACAATATCTAAATTATTCAAATCATTAACGTCGTCATCAATATTTATTAGACATTATCTTATTTTTATTTATGTTTCTATGCGATAGTTTCATTCTTATCAATATACTCTTTCAATGTGTATTCTCTATTATCGCTTATTTAAGTCATTCGGATTATCTTAGAAAATACTAATCAATTCTTTAGGTGTTTTCTATTCATCTTAAATAAATTACTTTGACTAAAACATCTATAGATTATTCCTATATATTCCTCATATTAAGAATATATCCTATGCTTTTTTCTCGCAGGACTCATCCCAAGTCCGCTAAAATTCTACACATTGCCATGTCGTTTATATTTCAGAAAAATAGAATTTATAATATTCTATGTCGTATATAGATCAATAGTAAGACCAATAAAAAACATTACCTTCGGTTGATACTGTCTTGTTTGAAAGTAATCGTTTAAAGCAAATTTCAATAAAATCATCTTTAGCAAGATTCATAAGCATTGAATCTAATATGTCATAGGCACATGGTGCAGAAACACCATACGTGTAAATAATATCGTATATAAGGTCGTTTACTTTTTTAAATATTGATTGAAAAGGTTTTCGTGATATGATTCCATCAAATCCATCGATAGCAGAGATGCGTAGAATTGTGTTAAATATCGAAATAATGAACATTGTTTTTTTATGAACAGCCATTTTGTCCAATACAGATTCAATATCCTCAGCCACATTATTAAGGATAGTCTCTATCTCAGAAATATTCAATGTTTCTCCTATCATATTAGGAGAGTTATGTGAATTAGTTGACAGATTTATAAGTTTATCGATTTCTTGAAGAAGAATAAAATAATTAGTTTTTCTCTTTTCCGATGTAGTTGAAGCATTTTCTTCCATCTAAATTAGAAGACACGCATCACTTATAGAAGTATTTTAAATCTAGTCAAAAGCAAATCTGAGCGTAATCTGACTAAGTTTTTGTAAAACAAAATCTAATAGGAGTATTGAAATGTATAAGGGTAGAAACTTGCACCCAATCCCTTCCTTTCCCACCACATATCATTGCCGATAGAGATCAAAGATCTCTAAAAAAAAACGTCACCGACTATGACAGATACTTTACCAATAACTCATCACAGATGTGATAAAGAGAGGCATAATAATATTTTATCCATGGAATTAATTAGCCCTAATTAATAACTATAAATATAATTCTTAAGCTCCTTCAAAAAAGCTAGTTTTCGTCAGACATTAGGAGAATTGAGATAAATGTAAAAGAGAATAGCCTGTCTTCAGAACTTTAAAAAAAGAATTTAGTTTTCTATCCAAAACCTCTTTTTTTGGCTAAAAATTTTAATAATTTTCAACACACTTTGCTTGAAAAAAACAGGTTTTTTTAAAACAAAAATTTTTCATTTTTTTCTCGGATTATACTATTTAATCGCGCAAGTAAGAACTCTCTGTTGGCATGTATTATATATTTAATGTTTTTGTGTTCGAAACAGTATGTGTTGAGATACGATGTCTTTCAGAGTTCTTTTTTTAAATTAAGTTTTGTTTTTACTATATACATTAACATTTACCTAAATAGACATCCATTTTTAAAGAGTTTTTTGGATCATTGAATATTTGATCCCTTTTCCTCATTTAAAAAGTATGAACTTTAAAAAAAGAGCGCTCTACTAGCTATTGTGTCGTGACATCATCTTTCAAACAAGAAAAAATAAATAAATATATAGAAAGAGCCTGAACAGAAGATTTTTGATCGCTAAATTAGCTATTTTTGACCCTTGCGCAATGAGTATCTTAGTCAAACGTGATAGTATAGAAGTGAAAATTTTATGTCATTTTAATGTATTTAGGCTGAGATTGATTTTGAGTGGGTCTTAGCTAACTAATAATTAATATAAATTAATAATAAGTAATTAATAGCTTTCGCTAATATTTTTCTGATATTTTTCGAAGGAAAACTAGTTTTTGTATAAAAATATTTTGTCCATAGCATAATGCTAAGCGATCTCTAAGAAAAACAGCAGAAGAAAGTCACTATTAAACTAATTATTAATTAGTATATTCGAAAAATACTCTATTTTTTTAATTGGTGAATATATGGTTTTCTAATAGATCTGATAAACGTTTGATCAATGGTAGTCTTATATTGAGAGTGGCTGTCTACTCTGAAAAAGAGGAATGGGGGCGGAGGAGTACTCATAAATCGATAGTCGAATTTTATTTTTAATCAACAGTACTAGCAGCTACAGTACATTTCACACTTAAATCCTACAGAGATTGCGTGATGCTGCAGTTTTCTCAGTTCTAATTGGTTACGAATATACAATCCGCGGTGCATCTCAAGGGCTAAATGCAAATTCATACTTTTCAAGGCAAAACATTATTTTATACATAGCAAAACAGAAAGAAAAGGAAGAAAAAGAACTACAAATGCTTATTGAAATATGAATAAAAAAAAGCCAGCAGAGAACCAACATTTATTGAAGGAGAATGGCATATTTAGTAGACACCTACGCCGCAAAGAAATATTGAATTATTGACAGAACCTGTAATGTGTTTCGTCGTCGACAATACTGATGTTTGAAGGCCACTGACGAATAGCAAAAGCATTCGATCTTGCCATCGTTGCCTTCAGATATTTCGCGTATAGTTTACTCTGTTAGAAAAATAAAAGTGCTGCACGAGTTTATTCGGTATGGATGCTTTTTTTTATTTCTTTTTTTTAATATGAAGAATGAATCGATCCCTTGGAGTGATGCTATAAATCGATTGAAATTTCAAAAGCGAATATGTACAACATTCATTCCAAAAGAGTAAGTATATAGAATTATATAAAAGTTCTAATAATAAAAACATATTCTATGACTTAGAACAAATAGAGAATGTTGCGTCTGCAACTATAATCACTCGAAAAATAATGTGCCTCAATTGAAGGAAACATGGAATTGGAAAAAACACACAAAGCAAGAACTTACTACTTGCTATGGAATATTAGGTCAATCAAATAGTCCTGTACGTGATTTGTCTAATAAAAGAAAATGATTTTGATTCTTTCTTATTCTAGTATTTACGATGTGATATTGACACAGAATTAGAACAACTCTGTTTCATGTTATTGGGTGTATGGAATATAGCCGTACCTGGCCTTATCATGCGAATGATAGGTGATGCAGATTCAACACCTAATGTCAAAACTGAAAAAGAACTTTTGCAGGGCATTTCCGATGGTGCTATTGCATCTGGTATGCAAAATGATTAATAGAAATTTATAGAATAATACTATCGAATTTTCTCTAGATGCATGGATCATTACAAGTGGTTATAAGGAAGAAAGCATTTCAGAACTTATCGGTGAAATCATTTACAATTGTCGGATTAAAAACCCTGAAGTAAATTTCAGTGCAATTGCTGTTGGTAAATGGGGCAATATTCATGATTGTCATAAACTCGAAAACAGGTGTGATAAATTAATCTTTTAGGAAATCATAGTATTGTTTTAATGTTTAATATTTTTTTTACAAGTTCTATCGATGGGTCAACGATACATAAAGGTCATGGACGATACAATTTAGAATCAAATCACACACACTACATTTTTTTCGATGATGGTACATGTGATTCGCTGGATACAGGCGAATTCGCTTCAAATCTTGCTCGACATATATCACGTGGAGCAAGACGGAGAAGTCAGTATTCTATTCAACATATAACAGATTCATATTTTCAGTATATATATAATTTATTTAAATTTAGTACCATTAATTACTGTTCTCGTTGGTGGTACTCTTCATTCACTTTCATCGATATATAATGAGTTAGAAGAACAAATTCCACTCGTTATTGTCAATGTAAGTCATATATATTCCAAATAAGATTGATTATTAAATATTTCTTTGGCTGTGCAGGGATGTGGACCATTGGGTGACATTTTATGTAAATATTTAAAGTTGACCGAAAGTGAGTGAAATTCTTTAATGTATTTCGTTCTCATCCAACAATTAGATAAATCATTAAAGTTTGAATAAAATTCTTTTTAAATAATTGCCGGTTAATACGAACAAATATTACAATTTCCAACAGAATATTGCTCCTCGAGTAGAAGCTTTGGATAAATAGGATCATACCTTGTGAATCATGAGAAATTTGAATGCACGACCGTTGTTAGATCAAGAAATTGAATAAATTAAGCTAGTACCGACTGATGATAATAGAAAGAGTTAGGTTAAACTTATTTTCTACAGCCAATCATTAGATCCATTTTCATGTATAGCTTCCTATTAGATTTTGGGGTAGAAAAATATGAAAACTTTTTTCAGTTGAAATCTGATGCTTTTATCCTATAAACTTTTAAAAAATATAAAGTATTACAATTGCGAAGGTTATATGTGTAGATGTAATACTGAAGATGTTCTCTTTAAATCCGTGCCCAATTCTGTGTTCATAACTATTTATCACGCACTTTCAACTCTCGAATATATGAAGGAACTTTGAAATATGAGGAGCTTCCACATAATTACTTCGAATGTTATTTTTAAAGAACTACGAAACGACTTTGATGCATTCAATTACACATTTACTTCTTGTCAGATGAATGTTATAAACGAGGGAAGTACATCCCATACCCTCAAGGTAGTTAGAGCTTAAAAGGACTTGTGTCCATAAGATGTTGAAGTCAACTTATGAACTTTCGACTGGATTTATGAACTCAAGCGGGACATTCATCGGAATGTCGAAAGACCATACTTTGACTTGAAACATTGCCCATAAAAAGTAATGTCATGATCATTACCGTGCCCCAAAAGTTTCAGCCAAAGCGAATGCTTTATTCTTGAGCTAGTGATTTTTCAAAATTGTCCAACTTTCTGATTCGGCTACAACATATGATCATTATTTAGATATCTCATATATTAAGGAGAAAGTGTTTGGTCTGGCTAAATTTTTTTAGGTGTTCAAATAATGAAAAATAGAGATTTGTGAAACTGGAACTAAATTCGAGACCAACATCAATAATTAAATCTTTATTAGTACTAAAAATAAAAATTGTTGCTAAATTTTTCATGATTTTTAATGATCAAAAATTGAAACATTTAAGAAAAGTCATTGATATACTTTCATTGAAGGTCTTTATAAATCATCAAAACAAAAGACTACTGATGATGATGAAGCACTTAGTGATGATGAAGATGATATGGATATAGCAATGATTGATGAAATATTTCCACAAAATGATGATGACACTTCATTTTTATTATATAATAGAACGTGAGTTTACAAAAAAACAAACGAATAAAGTTAAATATTCTATTTATACATACAGACTGAGAGAAACTTTGCGATGGCTTGGACAATATCGCGTTAACTTTGTTAATGATGTACGAAAACTTTATACTATAATGCGTCAGGAAGAATATGAAGTTCAAGGAAAGAGATTACCTGTGGGTGAACTATTGAGTTTGGATGAAGAAAAAACTTTTGGAAAATATTTATATCAAATGGTAACCTGTCTTAGAGATCCTTTTAGAGAAAATATTTATGTTTTCAATATTACTTCATCAAAATCTCTCAAGGAAACAATTTACTATGCATTTATTCAAGGTAAATCTAGATAAATAATAAATTCTTCTTTTTCTTTGTTTAAAAAATATTCAAAAAAGGTAATTTTTCGTAACAAATTTTATATTTTAAAATTGAAAATATGTTTTGAGATAATATCATGTATCAGTTTTGTATGAAAGATTTCTACGATACATTTTTCTTTGTTAGCAAGAGATAATCTTCCACGAGCGAAGAAAAAACATCGAACTATTGATGAACAAGTAGATTTGGCACTTCGTTGGGGCATTGGTAATATGACTGAAAATCAGTCAGTAACTACTGTAAAAATCTGGAATGATACTAATAAAGTAAACTTTTTTCTTAATCCATTTTCATCTATCGATAGAATTTTTTCTTTTAGAGTAGACAAAATCGATTACTCCTAATTGATGCACTTAACAAAAATTTGGTGGTTTTTGTTATGAATTTCGTCAAACTTGACATTGATTTTGCTATTTTATTTGGTCCTAATCCTATTGCATCAACAAGAACTAACACTCGTTGGTCCCTTAAATACCATTATTTGCAAGAATTGTATTCAGATGCAAAGCGTAAAAATGTAAGATCATTGTATTTTTCCAGGATAATTCTCTCGAAAGTTTACCACAGTTTATATTGATTCGCCTTGAATGGAATGAAACTTTTTGAATTAATAGAAGTCAATATGCAGATCTCAAAAATCATCTTTAAAAATTTTAAAGACGATGTCGTGTAAGTTTTCGGCTATCGAGCGTAAGAAGATTCTCAGTCAAAAATTCATTTCTAAAATTTTGCTATTTAGATATAAGATTTGAAAGGATTGAAAATCAAAGCAAATCGTTAGAAGAAGGAAATTTTGGATTGTCACTGAGAAAATTGAGGATTGTGGTGATAGAAACAACATATATTTCTAGTCTATTCAAACCGTACTATTAAAAAATAATGATAATTCAATATTGGTCCGACTGTTTTGTTTTCATAACTGACCGATTTTCAATGATATTTCCACTGAAATTTTTCTAAATTTTCAAATTTGTTGATCGTATGTTCCCAAGAAACAGTCCCAAAATTTTTTGAAAAAATTAAAATCATCACCTAAAAGCTCTTGTTTTGACGATTCACTTCGATATCCAACTTTTCTTCATCTTACATTTGGATAGTACGTTCAACGGCGATGCTAATGCGTATAAAATTGTTGAAGTTCGAGAAAAAAGAACCTGTTTAATGAAATAATTGTCTCATTGCATAGTATGAACTTATATAAAAGTTTCAACTTTATATCGTTTGAAATAGCTATGTGAAGACAATTTTTGACATCCAGATATCAACTTCTACTAGTTCAAAACGTTTCATTCTATTTGGAAGTAGTTGATGTAAACTGCGCTGCACGTTTCGAAAGGATTATCCTATATTCAATGTTGATTTTCAAAAAACATTGATATTTTTATACAGTGTGATCCATTGTATTTACTCGATCAAATCAGTGAGAAGCTTAATTTTACAGAAGAAAAAGATTTAATAGCCGTTTTAACAACACTGGTAGGTGATTTCATGCATCCATTATACAACGATCAATCAAAGATTGGGTTGACATCGTTTAAAGAAGAAGAAGAAGATATTAACATAGAAGATACGGATAGTGAATATATTTATCGGGATCTCTTTCTTTGGTGTGTGTTAACTTATCGACTTGATATGGCTAAAATATTTTTAAGTCAAATGAAAACACGTATTTGTTCAGCATTGATTGCTTCAAAAATTCTTAAATCCTTATCAGTTTATGCACCAGATCAAGTTGCAAAAGATACACTTTATTCCAAAGCAAGCGATTTTGAAACTTATGCCATTGAATTCGTACGATGTGCTTATTTCAATGATAAATATCAAGCATGTGAATTAATTATGCGACGCATAGATCTTTATGGAGGTGTTACATGTCTTCAAATGGCTATTGCTGCGGATGACAAAAGATTTTTACACGAAGATGCGTGTCAAGCTGTATTAACAAATATATGGTATGATAAAGTTGATCCTGTGAGAGAAAAAAATCGTCTTCTTATCAATATACTTACATTGGGAATCTCTCAATTTTTTATATCAATTTATGATAAATATTTTTCCAAATATTCCATGATTAAAAAAGAAAATCATGTAAATTAAAATCATCTGTAGTATTTATATTTTATATTTTTGTATCATCGATAGGTAATTAGACCTGCACATTCCAAGCGACAGTAAGTATTTAATAGAACTAATTAGAATACAATACAGAATAACTAGAGGAGGTACCCATTGAAAAGAGAATATAGTTAAAGTTTTGCATCTTCCACCCGACTTTTTCTGCTGTACATAATACGGCTTTTACAGGACTGTCCCCGCTGTGGCTGAGCCATCTGCAACAGAATTTTTTTCGTCACACCTGAAACCTCCAGGACAGAACTTTTACCGGTATGTGTAAGGCATCTTTAACAGAATTGTTCCTGCTATGGGTTAGGTATTCGCCGTAGACCTCTTCTCGCCGTGCGTCATACCACCTCTTTCATAGGACTTTTTTCATCGTACCTGGAACCTCTGCTACAGAGCTTTTCCCGCCATGCATACAGCAACTTTAGTGGGACTCTTCTCATCGGGCTCAAGCTGACATCCTCACTCGTATCCACTTTGGCCACGATCACTCTCAAGATTGCATTGAACTACGTCATTTGATTAGAAAGTGAATAAAATCAGTCTTTTACGACTTGGATGCAGTTTCACGCACGCCTTCCTTCCTCACCCACAATCACTCTGCCGACTTTCATTAGCGCACTCGAGGAACTGATGCGGATAGTTCCGTGACGCTATCTCTCACGATGACTAAATACATAGCGAACAGACTCATCAGAATCTCGATCTGTATTCATCGCGATGAAATTTCACCAAGCTCCTTCCACACATCCCGTTTGGTGGTTCCAACCTCAAGATGATTTTCCTCAGAAGCTAAGGAAGTAGTGTGGAAACTTTTGTGACGCTAGCTATCACACGGACTGAATGTATAGCGAACAGACAAACATTCTTTTTCAAATATATAGATACGTCATCGTTGTGAGTCAAGAAAAACAACAAATACGTTCGTTCTGTAAGTCATAGAAAACTAATGGATATACTATAGTTGTGAACCAAGGAAACACTTCTATACATTTTTCTCTTATAACTCATTAGAAACCTTCGATTTTCACATTTAGACCAAAGAACCATCGATACAAAATGATTAATCTTAAAATCATAAAAAATTCTCGAAATTTCTAAAAAACTCGATCAAATTTCATTGCCATATGATATGGGTGAAATTTCACCCAAACACCCCCATCCTACTCCTATTGATGGTAATAGCACTCTATAAAGCTACCTCTGCACACAGAAAAGCACCGTGGAAAGTTTGGTAGTGTTAATTAAGACACTACTAAATGGGTGAGATTTCACCCACTTACCTCACACCCTTGGTGAGTGACCCCACGTCGACCTTGTTTAGAGCCCAGAGAAGCATCGTACAAAGTTTGATGATCGTAGATTTTACAGGGACTGAATGCATAGCGAACAGACAGACAAACAGACAAACATTATTCTTTATATATATAGATTATTTAAATACCTAGGGCAATACAAAAGTAGTGACGAACGTATTTTATTTCTGCATAGATAGTTTGAAGAAATTTTTTTTTCTATATAATGACAGAGAAAACGATGCTCTATTTTTCTGTACTATTTGATCAATCTTCACTTAATATTAAAATACAAAAAAATTTGATAAGAACTGTTCTTGTATATAACTTCCCGTTGCATTACATCATTTAAAGAACGGGACACAAAAAATAAAGCATTTGTGTTTTCAAAATGGACAAAAGTCGGATTAACCAAAGATCAATGCTGCGAAAACGATATTGTTTGTACCGAAAAATAGAGCATAATTTTCTCTCTTATTGAATAAAAAAATAAAATTCTTTCAAGCTTTCCTTAGAGAAATAAAGAAGTTTCGCCAGTAGTTTTCAAGTGCTTTAAATTAAAACTAATTTAGATTGAAAAAATATGGCATCGATTATACTGATGATTATAATGTTAATGAATCCATATTTCAACATTTTTTTCATTTTCACAATCGGCCGATTGTTAAATATTCCTATACTTGTGTAAGCCCAATTATATTTCATATGGTTTTTCTCATATTGTCATATGATTTATTATAGGTTGGCTATGTTCTTTTCCTATTAATTTTCAGTTATTATATGCTCTTTGCATTTGCTCCACCTGCAAAAGTTCATCCTTTTATTCATTGGACTGAAATATTAACTATCATTACTGTCACTACTATGCTCTTCGAAGAACTTCGACAAGTCAGTTATTCAATTTTTTAAGTATCATTCTAGTATTTCAAAGTGTTTGTTTGATTAGTTCTTTTCTCAAGATGATCAATCATTAAAGGGAAAGATTTTTAGTTATTTCGATTTGAATAATCGAATATCAAATTTGTGTCTTGTTCTACCAGCATATGTTCTATTCTATATAGGACTTGTACTTCGTTTTACATTGACAGATGCGAAGAGCTTTGCATCTGCAAGGTATAAGTTTCATGATTGTTTTAATATTAAAACTATTTTATTGTCTTTTGTTTTTAGAATAGTAATGGCTTTAGATCTGGAGCTATGGTTTATTCGTTCGATTCTCTTCATTGGCATTGCATCACAACTTGGTCCTAAAATCGTGATGATTCGAAAAATGGTATGTTTATTATATAAATATAATTATCTACTATCTCACTGACGCTCTCTAGACAAACGATCTTGTATTATTTATTATCGTTATTTTTATATTCATTTTTGGTTATGGAATCACATCAAGATCAATGACAGCTTATGGCACTATTAATCTCAGTAGTCGAAGCTTTTTTCGCGATATAATCTATCCAGTTTATTATTTTGTTCATGGCAGCTTCGATAATGAACGTACACAGTTGGAATGTAGGAATATTATTTGAAAAAAGAAATAAGAACTGAGTAACTATTCATTTGTTCATTTGCTGATTTGTTTGTATAGCTACACCAAATGTCGGCACCACTATAGTCACACAAATTGTGTTCGCTTTTCATATGCTTTTCGTTAATATATTATTGATTAACTTACTCATTGCTTTGTTCAGGTATGTCAAATCAATGAAATAGATCTGAATAAATATGAATAGAATTCGATATTTAGTTTTACAATAAATGATGTCCAAACTCAAGCGCGTTATGTATGGGCCTATGATCGTTGTGATATTATTCGTATTTATCATGCTCGACCAGCATTGTTTCCTCCATTCACATTTATCATTTCAATTGTACAATGTTGTCGATGGTTTTGGAGAAGATTTTGCAAAAATCGCTGTGCTAATAACAAAATTGATGACGACAATCATTCGCCATGTTTCAGTAAGTTACTTTTTCAATTTTTGTTTAGTCAATCAATAATTGAACTACACGAATATTTCAATTAAAATCTCACATATTTATCTAATTATGTTTATTTTAGAAATGATTCCGAGTAATAAGAATGTTGATCTTGCATGGTCGAAATTTGAACGATATTCAACTAATGGTTATATTCGACAATTACTTGATGAACAAGCTGCTGCCCTTGCTAATGGAATGACTACAGATATAATGTAAGTTGTGGAACTTTATCATCCATCATTGTGTCTCAAATCTGGAAACAGGCAATTACACAAATCCCTAGACAAAATGTTACCATATATATACGAAGGAAATGCATCATGGAGAGAATCTATTACTTTACGAACGTACATCATTGTCTAATTATAGTCTATCCTTATGAGTAAAATTTCTTGATAGATCAATGTATAAAATTCACTAACTAGGCTTCTTCTAGATTTCAAAGATATTGTTAAAGATTTTAAAATAATTTTTTAATAGTTGTCAGATGAGTGAGTAAAAAAATAATAGAAATTCTTATAATTCGTAGATACGCTGTGCAATTTCATGATCTAGAAAATGTTGTCACTTATAAATTCGTGTCTAGTGATTTACTTTATTCATGTAATGTTGTTACTTCATAAAAACTTGTTTCTCTTGTTGAATATATGTTCAATAGATCGATTCCTTTTTACTAAATCATAATATATAGACGATGAACGAACCTTTTTGTGTCACGAATTTAATATGTCTTCGTCCTGAAAATTTCTGTCCGTATGAACCATTTAAGGTCCCCCAGGTCAAAAAAAATAATTTTCGTCAAAAATATCGATTTTGAGATTTATACATAGTTAGATAGCCCATAGTCTGTACTTTCGAATGTACTATGATTTATTGGTTTTCTGATGGTTTTTGAGGTTTTTATAACGATTTTTCCGAAACGCCTAACACAGAAAAATGCTTAAAGTCAAAATTTGTTTTGCGTTTTTCTCGAAAGTGTTTTTTTATGTTTTATCTGTCAGTATTTCAAAGATTTCTCCGCCATTTTGACTGCTAGAGAGCTCGGGAAGGTTTTAAAATGAAGCTAAAACTCAGCGCTACAGCTTAACAAAGCCGGAATTTTCGTTTTCGATTTAGTTGTTTACAAAAAAATCGAGTTTTCTAAAAAGTTAAACACGATTTTTTTCAAAAACCTTTTTAAAAAAAATTTTTTTTTTTCAAAAAACCGGTTTTGTTAAGCTTTAGCGACAAGTGTTGTGTACATTTTGACGCTATCCCAAGGTCTATATCATTAAAATTGCGAAAAAAATCTTTGAAATACGAGCACCTATTTTTTGACCCTTAATATCAGGATAACTCTCGTAAAATTCAATACAGTAAAACCTCTCTTATGTGAACACTCAAGGGAATATTCAAAAGTGTTCACTATACGGAGGTGTTCACATTATAGAGGTTTTCGCTTATTTTCACAGAAAACAATTGGAATGTTTTTGGCTCGCTAGGCTGCGAACCATTCGAATGTTGCTTCGTCTATCTGAAGACCCGTTTCATCTTTAAGTTTTCGTTTGGTATCCTTGTTCACATTCGTTTCATAGTCGGACATATATTCGACCTTTCACTTGAGGATATTTGAAACGGATCCAATCGAGCACTTGTACTTTTCGGTGAGTGTGCGATAAGATAGACCGTTTCCTCCATCATTGTCTTGAATCAGCTGAATCTTCTCTCCCAGAGTCAATTCGTGTCGACTGGACATTATCGGATTGTGAAAGACAAGTTGATGCTTTTCCAACATGCTTATATATATATATATAAACATGTTGAAAAATACCCAATATGACATAAACGAATATATTGGGAAATGTCCAATATAGAACATGTCATAACACACTTGGAAAAATCCTAATACATCATATTCGAACCCGAGTAGAATGAAAAAATGTTCACATTAGAGAGGTCAATCTAACAGGTGGGACTAAAAAAACCGTTCACTGTTCACTATAAAGAGATGTTCACTTTAGAGAGGTCCATTTCAAGCAAAAATCGTTCGGTGGAAAATCAGAGTGTTCACTATGGGAGGTTTTACTGTATTATGAACTCAATTTTTTACTGAAGACTATCCAAAGTCAGATACATATTCAGTAAAAATTTCACTAAGATTGAGTGCTCTGGAAAAAAAA
>JAJEKB010001477.1:127609-182843 GCA_022393335.1 Macrotrachela quadricornifera | reverse complement strand
ATGTTTTGTCCTTATAATAGTGATGGATTCAATCTTTTCTGATACATTTTTGTACCTAAATATTTCATACATTGAAATTGAAGAATCTCTGTCTAGACAGACTCACAGCAACTTATATTTTAAATTCGTTAGTTTCTCAGTGAGAGTGTGTGTTCATCTGATCCGAAGATTGCCAATCAATTAAACTAACAATGTGTACTCCTCTATTACACATAATGAGAATTTTTGTTATATATTAGAAAATATCATATATATGGGACAGGCTACATTAAGCGACGGTGTCTTTATTTTCTCTATATTCTCTTACTAACTCAATCGCTTTTCCTATTTTCTTTAACTATCTGAAGTTGTACCATGAAATATTCTATTAAATGTTATATTTCATTTAAATAATTTATCTTTGATCTATATATATAAAGAAGAACGTTTGTCTGTTTGTTTGTTTATTTGTCTATCTGTTCGCTTATAACTCAATCCCGATAAGAGACAGCGCTACTAAATTTTCCACAATGCTTATCTAGGTCCCAAGGAAGGTCGACGGGGGGCGGGGGGGGGAGGGTTGAAATGTCATCAGGGGTGTGAGTGAAATCTCACCCAGATAGTGCTGTAATAGCTAACATGACCAAACTTTCTACGGTGCTTTTCTGGGTTCAGAGGTAGTTTTGGAGAGTGCTGTCACCATTAACAGGAGTAGAAAAGAGGTGTCTGGGTGAAGTTTCACTCAGGTCATGACGCAATGAAGTTTGCGTCAATTTCCTGGAAATTTAGCGAATTTGTTATGATTCTAAAACTAATCACTTCGTATCGATAATTCTTTGGTCTAAATGTGAAAACCGAAGGTTTCTAATCCACATATATAAAGAAGAATGTCTATCTGTTTATTTGTTTGTCTGTCTGTCTGTTCGCTATTCATTTGGACATGGTACGAGCAAATGCAAAGACATTTTGCACAGAATACCCTTTCAACAAGAGAAAAGTCATAAAGTAGTTTTCAACCCAAAATTTTCACCTAAAGGAGTATTTGTCCCCTTCTATTGTTAGATTTACTACAGTAAATGTTTTTCCCAGGGAATTTATGCATATGATTGATTCCTCAATAATTCATGAATAAAAATATATAAAACCTACGCTTTTCGCCATTGCGCACAGGACATATTAGGATACTCGAAAAAGACTGGCGGAATGTGTAAAACGAAGAACAACTATATGAATGAAAATATCTATCTAATGAAGAAGGCAACAAGTGAGATATAATTCCATTTCTCATAACTCATAATCTATATATAAAAAGAAGGAATTGTGTTTTTTTTCTGTTTTTTTTTGTTCATTTGGACACCGCACGAGCTAGCGATGGCAAGCTTTTCATAACATACTCTTAGGTCCTGAGGAGGATTGAGAGGGAATGAGGATAACCGGCGGAAGAATTAGAGTGAAATTTCACACAGGTTATGATACGTTCCAATTGCTACGAGTCTTTCAAAAACTTCGGAGAATCTGCTGTCATTGTTAGGATATCCACCTCTTACTGGCACTTTTTTTGCATTGGGTGTTAGTATAAAGTTTGGCAATAGGCATGAGTTAAGTTAGACACTCACACTCCGCAGTATTTGCTGGATTCTCCGATTTAAGAATGATCGTAAGTGTATGCACGGTGGGATACGCAGTAATAATAGATGAAAAGGTCACGAGCAAGCGCTCTATATGTCTTCTGTCGTTTTCTAACATGCTAAGTTTTCAGCATGGAGATTTCTCGAGTAACGCCGGGTACTACCGCTATTTATTTAATAAAAGTCTATAAACTTATTTTTTTTAAATGAATACAACTTTTTAAAAAAGGTTTTGAGTATAACGTTTCGCACAAAATAGAATTCATGAATAAGTAATTTTTGATTAACCATTTTAACGATTTTATTTTAAATAGAGTAGACTAGATCTTTTCCCTATGACATAATCTTGTTGTTTCACTGTTTTGACTATCAGGTTGACCTAAACAATCAATTAGAATCATTAGTTCATGAATTTCTTTTTGTACGAAAAGTTAAGCGCAACGCCTCTTTTGAAAAGTTATATTCGTTTTTAAAAATATCTTTATAGACTTTTATTAAATAATGAAAAATAAATTACTTACATGAAATATTACATTTTGTAGAACTTTTCGCCAGACATCTGTTGATAATTAAAGAAAACAGGAGAAGTAATTGAGTTAGTAAAAGAAAATAGCGAAAATAAAGACATTGTCATATAATCTAGGACATGCGATGGTATTACAGATCACCATATAAAAATGTTCTAAGAGAAACCAATCCAATAGAAAATCATTTTGTTGCCATAAAAAAAATTGTTGAGTATTATATTGTGTTTAACTATTGAAAATATATCTGTATGAACAAGTTCATCTCTTGTTTGTATGATTAGGTTCAATCATTGTGCTTCTTCTGTTCAACTCATTGGATACTCAAATAACTACAATAACTGTACAAAAACCATCATTAATCACTTACAAGAACTTAGAAGTCTTGTATTCAAATACACTGCGATGTCCTTGTTCAACAGTAACAATACCTTATCATAAATTTGCCTCATTGACTCCAACATTGCATCAAGTGTGTACAAGTGATTTTGTTAATGATTATTGGCTTAAAATCCTGTCAAAGATCACAAAATCGTTAATTGCTAAGGATTGGCGTATGAGAGCATTGTTTCAATTTCAATTGTTATCGAATCTTTGTCAATTGGCTAATAAAACAGTTAGTGATACTGTTCATCAGTTTATTTTACAATCGTTTATTGCTGCAAGTGTATTTACTGAAACGAATTTCAATGCAGAAGTAAATGTGATTTTCAATCAATTGTTTCAGTCAACAATCTCCAATTTTGGACTTCTTACTGAAACAGTACATCTTCTTATGCAAGTTGATCAGCCTTATATGATCTTAATGGAAGATTATTCACATGAATTTAATCCGAACTTAATCATAAACTCTCTATCAAATCAAATAGATGATCCTGAATCATCACAGGTATTTTATTGTTCACAAAGATAAGACATTTCACTTCCCTTCTCCTCATAACACCTCTTATGATTGTGAATTCTGTCATATCATGAGAAGCTCTTACAAACATAAAGAAAATTGCATGTATGATCAACATCTTCTAATGATCGATATTTTTTTAAAAATTTTATTCTTTTAACGATTAAATCCTAAATCCTAAATCCTAGTTCGATAGTTAATATTCTATTCATTAACAGGAGAAGGTTCCCAGATATGTCTCGGAAATTTCCGTGAAAATCATGTGGTTTTGCTAAAATAAGTATATCTATCTCAGGTATGAAACAATTAGATGCTCTTACCACTTTAGTAAAAAGCTGTTAGCACAATTCCTGCGAGTTTAAGAATGTTAAACACGATGTACCTCTTGTTACTAATTTTCCCAACAGCTGTCTTCTATGTATATCCAGATATTACTACTTAGAAGTTATTCCTTATTTTGTAGCATAGAATTTTAACAAGGAACTACTTCAAAGATATTTTAACTTGACTTCATATATGTAATACTTGAAACTTAAATTCAAGTATTCAATGGGAGGGAGGAGTCAAACCCCACAGGGCCAGCCGAAGGTGAAAGCGGAACGCTAAGGAGAAGTTGAGTATTTGAATATTTGAAATACTTGGATAGTTGAACTTCCACAATTGAATAATTGAATACTTGAATACTTGAATACTTGAAATGATAGTTGAATACTTAAATTCAACTTTCAAGTTTGACACTATCGTCTCACTAAATAGAAATTTTCGGAGGTGAAAATCGACTTTGACAAAAATCTTTTTTTAGCAACTGATAGAGCATGAAATTCTCTAGTGATTGGTATGTGTTGTTTTTATTTTAGCATAAATCTCTTGGTTTGGGAATGCGAAATACTGGAAAGAACTAAAACCTATTTTCGCATGAGAAAAAAACTATTTTAATTATGAAAAATCTATATAAATAGATGAAGTCTTTTCGTATAGCACATCATATAGGCGGTTCCTGGTACTGTCTATATCACCATTTGAATCACGTTCGTACCTAATAATGTCAAGAAAAAAGTTTGAGAAAAGAAATATGAAAAAACACTGAAAAATCAATTTCGCTTAAACTTGTGTCCCCGACTAGATATTATTGAAAGAGAAGAGAAAGCCAAATAAGATAAACATATCAATTGAAAAGTCTAATAAAGAATATTCAAACAAAACCATTTATAGATAAAAGTAAGAAATAAGGAGACGATAGAATAATATACTATAAACAAATTATAAATGATTATTTATTACAATTATATTTTTTAGAAGATCTTTTATAAAGGAAAGATCATTTAATGTCATTTATCTTTTATGAAGTTTCCTTTTTTTTATTTTGAAATTGAGAAATGATTTCATTATAATTGATTGATAACAAAGCATAAATTTTTATTATTTTTCTAGGTAAAATTTAGTTTAAGTGGAAGACGTGGTATAGATTCTACATCGGATAAATGTATTTGTGCAACTCATTTTCATTGTCAAAATTTGGCTACTATTTACGATACTTCCATTTACTATTATAATTCAACATCCGATGAATATTTATTTGCTATGTATTTTATGACAGGATTGGTTGAAGGCTGTTCTTCTAGTGATTCTCTATTGATGTCAACACTTCAATGTTTTTATGGTATGTCTGATTATTGTCGAAAGTAAAAATGTAGAAAGGAAAAATGTAGAATGGGAAAATGTCGAAAAGTTCGAAGATAATAGGGATAAGTTGACATTAGTGTTACTGTTGTCAGAAACGTATATGTCAACCTTGAAACTTGCATTCAATTATCGAATATTTGAAAGTTGAAAAATTGAATTTCAACTATTTAAGTATTCAATATTAAGACGAAAGAAGAGAGACCAGGACAAGGATGCGGGGTAGAGCAAATTGAGGGCAGAGACCAGAATGAGGAGGTGGGGGAGAGACCGCACTGAAGGGGAGGGATCGGAATGAGGAAAAGGAGGAGATCAGGGTGAGAGAGAAGACACTAAGGTGATGAGGAGAGACCAGAGTGAGGGCAAGAGAAGAGCAGTGTGGAGAAAGACCAAAGTGAGGAGAAGTAGGATCCTGAATACTTAAGCTCAGTTTTCAAGTTTGACACTACTGTTTCTCTTCCGAATATTCTTACAATATTAAGTCTACTAAGATTTTACCTTACACTAGCTCGGAACTTTTCAACATTTAGTTTTCGACATTTTGCTTTCGACATTTTGCTTTCGACATTTTTATTTTCCACATTACTCAGTACATTCGTTTTTATTCAGAGTCAGATTGCCATCTAGTTTTAATTCGTGATATAAGGAAGATATATAGGAGCGTTGGAGAAACCTCAATGGTACTTAGATTGAATCCTCTCGTTTATGATTCAAAACTGAGTCGTTTTCCTCCAAATACTTCGATTGGAACAATAGTTAAAGAAATGATGATAGAACAATGGAATCCAAAAGTTTCTTACAGTAACTTTTATAAATCATGTGCACCAAGTTACTGTACTTATTCTGACAGTATTCGTACAAATACTTTTCTTGGAGTGATGGTTACGTTGGTATCTATGGTTAGTGGTCTTACTCTTTCATTACGTCTAATTACACCTTATCTTACTCAATTTATATTTCGGTTACTTGAACTCATCAGAAATAAACGACAAAAAACGCAAGAACAAGGTAATCATCGGTCCAATGCCCTAAAAAAATCGCTGTATATTGATTATTTTTACAGAGTAAAGAGATATTTGTGACAGTCTATATAAGATAAAACGAGAAGAAGTTCTTATGATGATCTACGATAATATTTATAAACTGAGTACCCCTCTCCCTCCCAATAATAGAAGCCACCAGTGACTTCTAAACTATTTACTGTTCAACGTCTTCAGAGAGGACTTCTATTATGGAATGGCTACGAATATATCTTTTGTACAGATATTTCTACAAGCATAAGAGAGTCATTATTCCAATCATCTCGACTATTTATTTGGGATAAGTTTAATTAATCTTATAACACTCTTTGAACCTTAATATAGAAGTACAAAGAGAAAATTTCTGTCCATATGATAAGTTACAAGAAAATAATGAAGCAAAAAAACCTGTGCACAAATAAACATAGTGTTAATTATGAGTATTTATGAAAAGAAGACAGATTTTCACAAAACTTTGAAAACTCGTCGACCTAACACAAGCCCATGGGCTTATAATACATTTTTCATGTCGACCTTTTTATAGGAGACTTCTTTTATGGAGAGGAATTTACCGCATTCAGAAATTAAAATGTTTTCAAATAGTTTTGACAGACTTTAGCAGCCTTCGAATACATCCTGTTGCTATTCATTAATCATACCAGAAATATTTTTGCTATGTTCTTCTTAGAATTTAGATTTATATCAACTATATAACTTTTCTCAACAATTGAAAATTTTTTGACTTATTTTATGTTCGAAACCAAATGAATTTGACCCTACAAACATTCGACGTTAATTTGATTATTGTCTCAATGATACTATGTAAAGTTCATCGATTCGAAAAAGACTAATACAAACTTTTAAAATTGAATTTGACTCGAAATCAGTTCATTGCGCTCGAAATCCGAAACGGAATTATTAAATCATCAAAAAATGCGTACAAATTCTCAGATCTATATTGAGAAATGTAATCTGTTGAAGAGATTAAATTAAAGTTTTCGGTAGATTTATATAATATTGCCCTTTTTATAAATTGAAGTATGTGATACATTTAATTTCAAAAAATTTTAAATTAAAAAAAAATAACGATTCCGGTATCATGTGATCTTTTAAAGATCGTCGAGCTCAAGTATCAACACATTGAATATTTTCCTATGCATCCCAAACGACTATAAACTCATAAAACGCGTCTAACAATTCAAAAATTCAACTTTTATAGTTTAAAACTTGAAAGCTTTTAGTGTTTAAACACAATTTTAAAAATTTGAGTCTATTTGAGTATTGACAGATTTGTTATACTCACATAGAACTCCTGTTTCACATAGAAATTAATTCAGTAGGAACGAAAGAAAAATTTAATTAAAATACAAGTAATTCTTTCTATAGTCTATTTCAAAATAGTGCTCTTCAATAGTTTTCGAATAACTCAACAATGCGATTAGATAGAGACTTGCACTTTTCATCAATCGATAGAAAATGGCATAGGACACAAGTCTATAAAATAACTAATGTCTAGTCTTGATATGAAAATACTGTTTTTTCTAAGTCTTTCAAAGATTTGGTTGTAAGATTATAATATTCGTTTAGTTTTTCAATCGTTGTAATATCAATACCTAAAATGAATCATCTCTAATCAAACTACATAGACTTCACTTCTATAGCTGTTCTAAGTCAATAGATAAACTATTGCTATTAGAATTCACTTATCTTCTTATCATCTAATTTGAATGATATGAAAATAAGTGTAAATATACAATTATTATAAAAGTTATTCGAGTGTCATAATCTTATTGACGAATCTTTTAGACACTTAAAATACACAGTACTTTCAGATTAGGACTAGCCATTGCTTATTTTATAGACTTGTAATCTCATGCCACGTGCTGTCGATTGATAGAGACCATAAATCTCTAGCTGATTGTATTCTTGAGTTATTTAAAAAACAATGAAGGACCCTATATTTTAAAATGAATAGTACATCTTATTTTATAAAGAGACATAATAACAAAATTTTCGACACAATCATTGGATATATTACTGATGATGAGTGAGATTATATATTGATTTTCTTTAGAAAAACCTGAATTTTTCTTTTCCTCATTATCAAGTTCACCTAAAATTTTAATGACAAAAAAATCCAATAAAGAAAAATTAATATAATATCAGTTCTTTTTTTCTTACGAATGAAAAATTAAATTCAGTTCAATTGAATAAAAATAAAATAAGGTATATATGATTAACACTCTAATGAAGATAAATCATGTTTTACTTTGAGATATTCTTTCAATGAAAAAATTTTAAGAACATTTTCCACGAGACATTTTAACCTGTTCCCATTTGTGACTTCAAAAAAGTTTCACAAAGTTTTAAAAACTTTAGAAGATTCAAAAGGGTTTCAGAGGACTTCAAGAGACTTTAGAAGACCTATATAAATATCGAGAGAAAAAGAACAACTGACTTCAAGACTTCAAGGGACTGCAGAAGACTTCGAAGACTTCATAGGACTTCGTGACTGAAGTCTCTGTTGTTCCTCCTTGAATGATCGTTTGTCCGGTTAACTCTGACTCATGAAAAACAATGCCAATCAACCACCAATTTAAAACTGATCCATGTAACATAGAATATTCGCAAAAGATGACATCGTAATCTTGTAAAAATTGTTTTTGTTCTTTCTCAGATATGAAAATTTTACGATGAAGATCGAAATACCAAATAAATGTTCCGAGATGCAAGAGAGTATTTTACTGGTTCTTTTGCTTATCGGATGTGTATGCATTGATTCCTCTGAAAAACATTTTAAAGGATGGAGGAACATAAGACCACGAATCGGCCCATTCGTATTTTCTCTTCTAAACTCTATTGAATTTTATAACAATAAAAAGAGCTTGTTGAGACGAGCATTTTGATACTAAATTTATGATGTTTTAGTCGATTTTGGAAAGTTTACAACTATTAACAAAATTGTTCATGTTTGGTCATTTCTTCTATAAATGATGTTTGAACAGTGAGTTCAATTTTGTGATAAATACATAAGATAAAATGAAACTTAGACAAAGAATTCGATAGTTCTTGAATAGGACTTCACTTTTGTATATGAATCACCGATCGATGATTTGGTTCAGTAAAATTCGATAAAAAATTATTAGTAGGTACTACTGATATAATATCATATGTACCTCCATCCTCATTTGAATAGTTTACCAGTTTGAACAATCTAAATGTTGTATTTAGTTTATGAAGAGAGAAAGAGGATAAAAGTTTTGTTATTGTATGCTTAGTTCGTTCGACGTGGTCAAATCGACTGAAAGTAATCATACAGAAATTGGTTAAGCTTTTGTACAACAAAATAGTCGAACTAAAAATATTTCGTTTGCGAGAGTTCGGTAGTAACTTTGATCGAATAACAGCTAACCGTCTTAATCAATGGGCTACTCGTCTCTACATTGTCTTACTCGCTGTTTGTATGATCATTCTCGCCTTATATACCATTGCTCAATCTCATACTTTCAAGAAAATTTTCGATAAACCATCGTTTAATATATACAATAAACTCAGACAAGATTATGGTGATAATTTAAAATGTTTATGTTCATTGATTGCATCAACATATGATCGATATGTCGAAATTGAACCAGTATTCCATCAGGTAAGAAGAAAATATTATGATTTAACGAAAACAAATAATGAAATTAAAACCTTGCAGCGAATACGAAGACAAGTTTTACTTAAAAAACTAATAATTCTATCGCATGAACAGATACTAGCACAGATTATGTGTGGACCAGACTTCGAACCGGTCTAATTTTATTGGACCGAAATGACTGGTTCAAACTTCTGATTAGATAGATGAAAAATCGGATAGCTAAAACTGATGACTTTAATGACGTAAGATTGGTGCATTTTATGCATCATCTGAATAATCGCTTCGTTGTAGAAGGAGTCTAAATTTTCAAGCTTTCGATAGTCACAGTTACTGGGTCAGTTTATCGTATTTTAGGCGCTAATATTAAGGATGAACGAAGATTTATTTTAAACAATTTGACTAAAAATTTCAAGGAAATCAATACTGACCTATATCTAACTATATTATGACTGGCTTTTTCTCAATACGGCTATAATTGCTTTATAAATGTCAAGTTAGATCTGTTTTTTATTTGAAATAATTATTTGACACAGCTAAAAAGGATCCCAATCTATCAGATAGATGCTACTATAAAATGATAGGTGAGCTGAGCTAAAAATGTAGAATTTTTCATATTAACATTCCTGCACAGGATGGTTTGATATTTAAGCATTTTCACAGTTACATGACAACAGTCACTGACGCGATCTTTGGAGAAGAACGTGTTTTTTCTAATATTTTGTTACGAAAGCGCAAACTGAAAAGTATCAGCTATTGAGACTCTGTGAGAGTATTTAAAAATTAGATCAAACAAATGAGCTCAAAATTTCAAGGTGGAAAGCCTATTGCGTAAATCGATGTCATCTTCAAATGTCTGACAAGTTTTGTGTGTGCATAAAAAAAATGACTCAACAAACTTTGAGGCTCTCATTCTGTGATGAATATATGTTCATGAATATTTAGAGTTGAAACTTCAACAATGGTTGAAAACTTCTTAGTTAAAAACTTACAAACTCATACTTCCTTGTCACTAAACTAATGAAAAACGTTTAAAATGAGCAAAACAGGCAAGTTTTTGTCTTAAGAATTTTTTCAAGATTTAAAAAAAAAGACCGGTAAGAATCGATGAAAAATAGTCGGCCCGCTTCTAAGTCTAGTGTGGAAATGTATCATAAACAGGTATACTGGATCTTCGTCAGTAAGATTATTGCCAAATGCAAAAGTTAAGGAATATATTGGCAAAAATCTTATGGGCGACAATTCAAAATCTCCACAAGCACTGCTATTCACAACATGTACGGACATTTATTCTTGTGCATACTATTATCTGTTTTTATAAAGAAGACCAGTGAAAAAAATACTTTTCATGTTCCAACGAAAAGGAATAGAAACTTACGCTTGTCATCACCTAACAAAGAAAATCAAGGAATCTAAATCCACACAAAAAATATAAGTTTTTTCAAGTATTTTCTAGATTATCAAGGCAGAGCTTTTACAGAAAATGAAAAATTGATATTCCATTTTATTAATTTTTGTCAAAAATAAAATGGAACAAAACCTTTTTCTGACAAAATCGTCAACTTTTCCAAATTTTATTCACTAAACTTATCTAGAAAACATTTAAAGAATATCTATTTTCGTCTAAATTAATGTTCATTAATCTCCTCTTTCGAATGGTAAAATTCGCAGATTTCTATATCTCTCTGTTCAAAAGTGAATTTTTTTCCCTATTAATCTTCTTTCAAACAATAGATAACAGGATCTACGATTATATACGCAGACAAAGGAGAGAAATTGAGAAACAATCACAATGGATATGTTCGATGCTTTACTAAGATCAAAAAACTTATATTTTATTAAAATTTTCTTGTAAAATCTTCTAACAATAGTTAAAAATCAAATTTTTCTAATATTTTTTTTATTCATTAACTGCAGATTTGTTCGAGTCCCTTTATTTCGGATGAATGGCGCAGTAATTTAATATCTGGTATTGATTCTGATCTCTCTATTTATACGCGAACCGATTATCGTCGTTTTCTTTCATCTCATTTACAATTTCTTCAAGGATTATGTGAACTTTCAATGGACTCAGTGAACAATTCTATAAGTCAATTTCTTAATTCATTATTAGTGACTAGTCAACTTCTATCAGAAACAAATTTTCATACACATCTTAATTTATTGATCGAACAGATTAAATCAAATGCTCCTAAAACATTCAATCGTATTCTTTCATTAATTCGAAATATAAATCATGGAAATAGTATTATGTCAATCTATGGAACAAATTTTGAATACGTTCTTGCTCATCCTGACTCTGACTATTCTTATGCATCTACTCGAGCTTTTATCTATGATGACAATTGTTCTTGTGATTTGTATCCAAATTGTACAAGTCAAGCAAATTTTATTGATGTAAATTCTTCTGAAATGAATTCAATCAAAGGTTTGAAAATAGGTTGTATACCAAGTGAATCATTACGTGCATCGACACTTGAATGTTTTTATGATATATCATGTATTAATCTTATTCATCATTATACTAACTATACAAATTCTCTTATTCCTTTATCAATAACAATGAGTCGATTCTCAGTTAATACTACAATAGCTGAACTTATTAATAATTTGTTTGTTGAACGATGGTCAACAACAATTGATTATCCATCGTATTTTGAACAATGTTTACCTTTATCATGTTCATATACCTACATTAAGCATTTTAATCTATTCTATTTAGTAACTCTTTTACTTGGTCTTCAAGGTGGTCTTATAATTGTTCTCAAATGGATTTGTCCTAAACTTGTTCGAATTATATTCAAAGTATATAAATATCGAACGACACGGATCAACATTATTCAATCTGTCTCTTCTCAAATAACACCCGTTGAAATAATTAACACAACTGTTATCAATCCTGCTTTTGTTATACAACCAATGTCAACGAATATAATATCTCGGTACGTTTTATTTATTTTCATTTCATTGTTTATTTAGAATTTTCTTCGTTAGAATAAATTTGGTATCACGAATTCGATGTTCTTTTAAGTTCATTCTACTATGTATAATAATGATATTTCTGATAGTAGCTCTTATTATATTTTCAATTTATGTCGCTCGACAAGGTAAATAATGAAGTTTTATAAATGTTTATCTTATTGTGATTATAACTATTCTCTAGAGAAAAGATTTTTATCAAAGAAAATATAAAAGAAAATTACATTTGAATTTTAGAAAGATGAATTTTATTCGAAGACTTGGTTAAATAAGTTCATTTAAGCATGAATCGTTTGATTACTATAAAATGATGCAATATTTCTGAGATTAAATGTAAATTATGATAGAGTTATTAATAACACTAAAAATAGTAAATCAGTCATCTATAATAATCTATGGGAATTTATTGCTAACAACGGAGATGTTTATGTTCTTAGTGAAATCGACTGAATATATTCGGGCATATTAAAGGTCTCATCGTCAAACTAATGAATTTAAAATATTACGTGCGCATAGCATATCTACAGTAAGTTCCTTCAATTTCAAGATGTGTAAAATTTAGATAAAAAAAATTAGTCAAGAAAGAATATGTCCACTTTTGAGAGAATAAAACATAATGCTGTTCGGACCAATTGTAGTATTTATAGAGATTCTCTTCCAAATGGTTCGAACAACAACATGTTTTGCTCTTATACTAGTAGAGAGAATTTTGCTAGTGACAGATCGGAAACGCCGTTTTCCTTAGCTACAGACAAAATTCACCTTACTATAACAATGATGGCACATAAGATTACTCTAACCACATGAAATAGCATCCTTCATAACCCCACGATTGGCCTGAATAGTCATATGTTCCATCCTTATTATAGTAAAGTGAATTTTTGTCATTAGCTAAGAAAAACGACGTTTTCGATCAGTCACTAGCAAAATTTTTTCTACTAGTATAAGGGCAAAACATATTGTTCGAACTACTTGAAAGAGGATTCCTATAAACACTACAATCGGCCGTAACAAACTTATGCTTTATTCTTGCAATAGTGGACATATTCTTTCTTGATTCATTTTTTTTATCAAAATTTTACACATCTTGAAATTTAAGGTACTTACTGTAGATATGCTATGGGCACATAATATTTTAAATTTGTTAGTTTAACGATGAGACCTTTAATATGACTCGAATATATTCAGTCGATTTAATTGACAACATAAACACCTCTGTTGTCAGGTATCTATTATAGTCTACGGGAAGAATTCAAATTTTTGCTTTTTCATTTCAGCATTTATTTTCGATCGTGTTTTAGAATGTATACGTTATAGAATATAGTAAAAATTCAATTTTTCATTTTTGAAAGATCAGAAAACGGCGTGGAAATCTAATTTTACTTGTTTTAAATGTTTGCTAATAAGCTTTGTTACAGAATATAAAGCATAAAATAGTTTGTTTCTCAACAAATGAAAAAACTTCAGTCAATTTTGTCTTCGGAACTGAATGGATATTTACTTGATATACGTCATTCCTTAATGAAAAATAATCACAATTCTTTCCAAAGTTCACTCAAAAAAAACTTTTTTTATTAAATTTCTATAATAAACTATTTTGATCATATAAAATGAATATTAACTGTATTTTGGTCTATAATTTTTTTCACAAATTTTTCGATATTTAAATCATGATATATAATATTTTATCTAATTAAATGTTTGTCCAATATTTCTTCTCTAGTTACTTCAATCAGTACCACAATCGATACTAATACGGATGTAACATCATCACTTTTGTCTACAACACCAAGTAAGTAAATTAAAATTGAATTATTTTCTTCATCTATAATCTTTTTTAATAAATGAAACATAAAAGATATTTGATTTGCTATAACACTATTATTGAGATAACATTGTTTAATTTTAATATATAAATCAATGATTAATTATTTCAAAATGTGATTTATATTTTTAATTTGATAGTTAAAATTAGCGAAAATATGAAGTAATAAAATGTAAAGGAAGAATCAAGATTTGAGAGACATTTAAAGTTTTTTTTAGAGATATGATTCAACTTATTCCTTAAAGATAATTAACAAATTATAATAATTCAAGAAATGAGAATAAGAATAAGTTTTCTCTTTATCCTTGTTGTCAAATTGATGCAAATATATTAAGTTGAAAATACATAACCAAGTGTCATTTCAAGAGGTTAATTACTTTTCATATACATTAACTCAACAACCTGCAAAATTAATTAACAGCATAATTTTAGAGTCGCATATATTTCTCTTGAAATTTTTCTGTTTTCATCACTAAAGACTAATTGATTCCTTTTTTTTTCAGTGGTATCATCTTGTCAACTAAAGTTTCAACGGATAACATTACATTCAGTGCATTCGTGTGTTAGAGTGGAATATCCTGTTGTTGCTGATTTCAATGGCGATAATCAAGCTGATCTTGCTTTTATTTGTAGAAATACTGAGAGTATAAATGTACTGATTGGAAATGGTAATGGAACTTTTGGGAGGCAGACGATAATTTCGATAGTATATAGTTTTTTGACCGATATTGCTATTGGTGATTTTAATAATGATAATCACTTTGACATTATATATGCTGAGGAGTTGAATCGCGAGCTTGGTATTCTGCTTGGCAATGGCGACGGAACTTTTGTAAGAGGTGTGAGATTCTCAACAGTAAATGATGCTTACCCAGAATATATCACTGTAGCTAACTTTAATGGTGATGGTTACCCAGATATCGCTGTTGTTAATTATCATCCAGATAGTGTTGATGTATTTATTGGAAATGGTAATGGAATGTTTTCACAACAAACAACATTGTCGACTGGTACCAACGGTTTTCTAGAATCGATATCTACTGGTGACTTTAATAATGATGGACACATAGACATCGTTGCCGGCAGTAGTGAGGATATGAGTATTGGCGTGTTTCTTGGACACGGTGATGGAACTTTTGAAGTACAAAAGTCATCTTTCGCTGGAGCCGATTCCAATCCTTCAAATATTGTTGCCGTTGATGTCAATGGTGATGATCATCTGGATGTGTGTTTCTCCGGTGATGCAGGGACGATTATTGCTATGATGTTTGGCTATGGTAATGGTTTCTTTGACACAAGAATGAAATTTATCATCGAAAATAAATCTTCTTTTGTGGATTTAGTTGATGTGAAAGATTTCAATCGAGACGGTCGTCCAGACATTGTTGTTATCCAGGCAGAACCTCTTAGTATAGGTATATTACTTGAATATGGAAATGGAAATTTTCAGTCGGAAACAATATTTTCGATTGAACTTGACTATTTTTACACACGGGCTATTGTCAATGATTTTAATGGCGATGGTTATCAAGATATAATTGTTATGAGCGTCGAACCTTATACTATGGATATATTCTTGAACACATGTGACTAATTCACAAGTAAGATTTTCAAGACAAGTACTTTCATTCATCAATGATTTTTATCGAGTTTTCTTTTGAAGAATTCTTCATTTGCAAACTCTTTCTACTAACATTTCGCTTTAACAAAAAAAAAACGTCACAAATTAATTTATATTTACCTAAAATTAGTTAGTAAGCAAGCATATCCTCAATATCTTTTCATAAATATTCTGCTTATCGTACTGCATAAAAGTTGCAACGGAACAATAATATGAAAAGACATTGTTTTGCTTGACAAAAGCTGTTGCATACTTTTGCTTTTATTTGTTGTGTAGTTTGAAATAAATCATATTGAGATGTAAAAAATTTTCTATTTGAACTGCATCCGGATGTGTTTCAAACACAAATCAAACATGTTTTGACTGAAAAATGTTTACATGAGCAATTTTATGGACGTGTACAAATGACAACAGATAGTTGTTTTTCGATATATTAACCGTTTTTTATGTGCCCACGAAAGTGATGCGTCAAAGTTGAATGAACTTGCTGTAGTTCTTGATACTATTATCTGCCCGAAAATATAATGTATGGCGATATGTTGGCAATAACTCAATAAAAGAAGAAGTTAGAGAGCTGTAATTTTCATCACTAGATAGATCAATGAGTACTCTATATACTTACCTAAACATGATGAAATTCTTACAAATTCAGAATTTCATTACCATAAATCTTTCGAAGGATTTGTCATGGTTTTCTTGAGTTCCATAGAAACAAATATTAGTGGCGTAACTACTAGGGTCACGAGAATGCAATGCCCCTTCTGTAATTTTTTTCTGAAAATGATTATTTTTTTTTATGATTTATTATTTATGTTACCCAGTGAAAAATATTCTAACTAAAATCCAGATTATTTTTGATTATTCCGACGCGACCCCGGTTATTCTTTAAATCATTCGACTTTTTTACAGAAATCTGATTAACCGTTTCGGGACCAGTGATGCTTTAAAGCGTTATTGAGATTTTACTAATGTGGTGCTTGAGATTTCGAGTTTTTTTCGCGTCTCTTCAAAGTTAATGTTGTGGTTCTTTTTTTTACACGTTCACGTTGTGACATCTGTCTTTATTTCTCTAACTCACATTCATTTATTAGGAATTTTTTCATTCTATCATATGCATCTAATTATGGAGTGGGTGTTTCCCTTATTGTCATACATGTATGTTGGATGGATTTTTTCTGGCGCTCTACTGCTCTTTATTTCAAATAGTTTTTTGAATTTTTCCCCATTGTTATCGACCTATATTGTCCTCATATTATATTGAGGAGAGATATTTATGTATAAATAAACTCAAGTGGACTAAGATATCAGAGCATATACTTCCTCAACTTCATTTTACATTTGGCATCTTCAAGAAAGACTACGTTCAATCAAGTGGAAATCGACGAAATTTTGGACGACTCGGAATCAGGATTAAAGACACAATTTAACGATTTGTATCTGTATTCGACGGATAAAGTCAAAGATATCAACATTTCAATTTCGAATGCTCGGAAAAGACACGCTTCTAGAAAATAACGCCAAAGTAGCTTCGACCTCAAAGAATTCGAATTTTCCAACAGTGCACTAGAAATCAATAAAGAGTTGGAAATCGGAGGAAACAAACCATTGGACTATTTCATAGCATTTTTCGTCAACGAACTGATGAAAAAAACCGTTGAAGACACTAACAATTATCAAGATCAAAATGCAGATCCAGGAGTTGAAAAAACTGCAGCTTCGTACGATACGGATGCTGAAGAAATGTACGGTTTTTTTGCCACTACAAGTTTGATGGGATTGAATGAAAAGATTCGCATAAAAGATTATTGGTCAACGAACAAACTGATGATCACACCAATATTTGAAGAACTTTTCACAAGGAACAGGTACCTTTCTATTCTGCGATGTCGTCATTTTTACGGACAATGAAACAGAAGAAGAAGGGAAACTGCAAAAGAATCTGTCGATCGTCGATAATTTGAGAAAGAAATTGGAAAAAAAGATAATTCCATGGGAAAATTTGTGCATTGACGAGTCTAATGTTATGGAAAGGTTGTCTCAGTTCCAAACGGTACATTATGTCGAAAAGACATCATTTTAGTATGAAGCTTTTCATATTATGTGACTGTGAAACGAAATTCGTCCCCAACTTTATTGTTTATACCGGCGCAGAAACAGAAATTGCTAGTCACTTTGAAGTTGAAATGTCGAGCTTAGCTGTACTAACACTGATGATAAATTATCTGAGGAAGAATCCTACTCTCTCTTGATAATTGATATTCCAGCCGAACATTATTTGAAAATTTACTCGATGAGAAAACAAATACTTGTAGAACTGTTAGAAAAAAATAAAATTGGTATGCCATCGTTTGGAAAGCTTGCAGAGGATAACAAGCCTATCACACTATCGACGAACTATTAGCATTCAAATGGATGAACAGAAGAGAGGTGTACATGCTTACCAAATTGCACAAGCCTGTCATGGTAGAATCTGGGACGACTGGTAGAATAAGAGGGTAAAAAATCAAGAAGCCTCTCTGCATTGCACAATACAACGAGAATATGCGAATGATTGACCAAATGAACATGCAAAACAGTTTCTCAGAGTGTCTACAAAAAACATAAAATGGTACAAGAAACTGTTTTTCCATTTATTTGACGTCACCGTGCAGAACTCTTATGCCATGTATCAGATAAAAAATGGAAAAAGTCTCGAACTTTTAGAGTTCCATTTGCAACTTGCTCGAGAGCTCATTGAAGAATACGGATCAAAACGACCCCAAGTGAAAGGCAGACCATTAGTCGATTCTCTACTATGCCTCATTACTCGTCATTTCATTGCTTTTATCTCTGGAGATAATGTCAGGAAACGCTGTTTCGTCTGTAGTCATACGGTCAAATATGAGTTCATGTCATTGATTCAGATTCTAAATAATACTGCATTTGAGTACACATAACCAAATATATGTAAATGGTAATTGCTTAATTGCATTTGTTAACATTGAGATTATAATCGATTAAGAATATCAACCCAATTTTAAGTCAGAAAGTTTGTTTTAATGAAATGAAAATCAATTCATCAGATTTGTTGTCGTCAAGATTTTAACTGATTTACAAAAATTATAATCAATTATAAATATAAATCTAATGAAAATTAAAAATAATCTTAGTCTAGGATAGGATAGATTATGAGTGAAATATCTCTCCCAAATCTCCAATAAACTAATGAGTTATCGCCAATTTATTGGTCAAAAACATTCTGTACGCGGGGAAGGATTTTACAATATAGATAGGAGCTACCAAGCCCGGACGGTTTTTCAGTTGTAGAGCACCCTTAGAGCTAGGTCCTCACAGGGTCCGATTTTTGAATTTCTCTTTGTTTATGTTTTAAAAATCCTTTTTCGAAAAAACCATGAATTCATACCCCAAAAATTATTACTAAAAATGAAACATCTAAGTTTTTTATTTCAGCAAAAGAGAAATTCAAAAATTACATTCTGTGAGGATCTAGCCCTACTTGTATACTATATAATAAAAAAAATTAGCGCATCTATATCGAGTTGTTGTTAAGAAAATCATGCCCGGGTAAACAATATGCTCGAAAAAATTGATTTAGAGAAAGACGAAAAAAAAAATTTTTTGATGTATTTTACCGTTAATGATGGCTAGATAGCTGAAACTTTTAAAACTAAAAGATCTTGTTTAGTTCTATATGTTATAAAAGTTTCAACTGTATCGGTCAAACAAAAGTATGAAAAATATCATTAACACTGTATCCTCAGTAACCCTCAGCGGCACAACCTCAGAATAAAAATCGCCAGAAAAACACACCAACATACACGTTTTGGTAAAACAAATTATGCCAGGTTGTAGTTCATTACAAGGGCTACCAATATATGTATAAATCTCGAAATCGAGTTTTTTTTTCTCGAAAAATTGACTTTTCTGAGAGGAGAAGACCTTAAATCAACTGATGATGTGATCAATCATCAAAAATCATCTGTCAAACTGATCATCGCTGATGATAATCAATATAGACTTGCTTTAGTATGGCTACATTCTTATTGCGCAAATGCTCTCTGTTTTCATATCCTTTCTCGAAACGAGTCGAAACCATCAAATTCTATTTAAAATGCAATGTCTTCTCTTTATATTACATCCAATCAATATGCCATGGACGACATTCTTATAAATTTTTGATATATTCAGAAGTTATAAGGATTTTACTCAGATTTCCAAGTCGATTTTTCTACTATTTAAAATTTGTCGTATTTTATCAGAAAGCAAATGTTTAGTATTTTTTAAGGATTTTGTTTAAGAACACTTTAGGAAACATCTGACAAAAACGTACGATATGCTATTCAATATGTCTTCATCTCTTTTCAATGGTGAAAATCGCAGCGTTCTATCTCGTTCATATCAAATGTTATTCAAAAACAAAATACTCATCCACCTTTTTTTTCGGAATGAACATTAGTATATCATTTGAAACACTAGCTTGAGTACTTGACGCTTTTATAGATGTAGTTGAATGGACCTATCTCTTGTTTAGACATATGATCTAATTATGATTGCAGCTCGAAATTTATGAAACAATCTTTATTTATCTATGATCATTAGATAGTTGATTATTGACAGGTCATCTTTACAGTAACTCTAACATTTTCTCTAACAACTTGTTATTTTATTGATAGTTTAATGTGTATTTTAATTATTTGACTTTTTTTATTCACTAATCGAATAGTCAATAACATCGATTTACGCGACAGTATACTAGAATTTGTGTTGAGAGACTTTTTTTAAGTAATGTTACAATGATCAACATTTTCTTGTTGAAAATTCCTCTAAACAATGAAAAATATTTGGTACAAAAACAAAACTTTAAATAATTTCATTGACCCTATTAAAATAACAAGATAATGATTATTTTGTAAGAAAAACAATGAGACAATATATATTTTTAAATATATTTTATTTATTAATGAAATATTACTAGCAATATTAGGTAATCTAATTAAGTAAACGTATGAATGTCTTTGTTTTAAACTTGCTCAGCAGTACCACCAAATCGAGTAGATAATTTACTTATCATAGTAGTTAAAGCCATTAAATCAGTAAAATCAAGTGAACCATTATGATTTTGATCAACAGCTTGAAATAATGCCTTTGCTAAATCTAAATAATTTTCATACATATTTATATTAAAATAAATATTTTTTTTCTATAAATACAAACATGGTGAAACAGAACCAGCACCAATTTCTTGAAGATATATTTCAATATCATCAGCTGTTATTTTTCCATCACCATTTTTATCAAATTGTTTATATAAAGCATACATCTTTTGTGCATTTTGATATGTTGAACCTAAAAAGAAAAAGAAAAGAAATTCATTTATTAAAATTTTGTCATTATTCTTTTTTTAATACCAATATTATCAAGAAAATTACCACTACCACCACCACTTTCTTGACCACCTGAAAACATTTTAAAAGCATTTATTGCACCTTGAACCATATCAACAGAATTATTTCCACTTTGTTCATCAGTATTCTAAAAAAAGTTATTATTAATAATAAAATTAGAATATTAACTTACATGTGCTGTTTGTTTATTATGTTCAGTTTCACGATTTGCTTGATTTCGAAATTGATTTACAAATGAACCAACATCATCAATACCTACTTTTTCAAGCATATCATTTACTTTACCACTTTGTAATTCTTCACGACCAAAATTGAAAAAATTCATTATGTTAATATTTATCTGAAGATAGAAAAATACTAAAGAAAATATACGATGAGTACCTTTTTTATACCTGCGCAGTATGATTAATCCATCCAAATGATATGCATATGTAAGTAGAGCAGAAAAACAAACACCTATTCAAGTATTTTTCGTTTCTATCATAATCCATGTAAACATTTGTTTGTTTTTTTCAAATAAATATCCGATCAAATATATTGATATAAATGACAAAATACAAAAATATTTTAATAGAATTTTAAATGAAATAAAAGAACACTTTTATATATTATAGATTTCATTTTATGTTCATTAATAGTAGAATGTAAACATTCATATTGTAAGATGAGTCATATATATACTTCTGGAAAAAAATAATTTTTTCTCTCATATTTTAAGGATATTGTTACCGTAAAATTATATTTGTCAATCAATAAATGCAAGAAAATAAGTAAATATACAGGATAATAGAGAATTGCATACGATTTCATTTCCAAGGATATAGAACCATTTAAAATATCTATACATAAAATTATTAGTATTAATTCTTTAGAACTATTTTTTATTTCGATTTATTAAAAAAACTAAATGAAATATTTTCATGTAAAAGAATTCTGCGAACAAAAACTGATTGTTTATTTATCTTGAATTTTGTTGATACAATTCAAATAACGAAACGAGAAAAAAAATCACGTAATAATACATATTCTCACATTTATATTCGAAAAGAAGAGTAAATTTAACAGATATACATCAAAGTACAAGATGTATTTCAACAAGAAACAATACAAATGATGAATATTTTTTGTCTATCATGAATAGAAGATTTTACATATTTATTGGTCGAAATCTGGGTGGACATTTTATCCGTGCTACTATACGTTTATTTGTACTATTTGATGCAAAATCTAATAAATATGAAAAGAATGAAAAAGAATTAATGATAAATTAATAGAAATAAACTGTGTATTCATTTACATTCTCTACATTCTTGTTCAGTTAATGAACCCAAATTATATGAAAGAAAACACTGACAATTATCGATAAATGTAGTCAAGAATAAATATATAATAAGCCATGCATGAATTGACATATTGATAATTAATAATTTAAAAAGAAAAAATAAATTGAATTAGACAAAAAAAATGTCAAATATATAATATCAAATTTTTATTTGGAAAAATCCAAGATAAAATGACTAATACATAAATCAATAATTTACTTTTTTTAAACGTAAAAGTAAAATAAAAATATATTAAATTTACTTTTATTTTATCTTATATAAGAATATATATAAATTAATTTATGAGAAATAATCATAATAAAAAAAAGACATTAAAAATATGATTTTATAAAGTTATTCAAACTTATTTACTCCTATAAATATCATTAATCAAAATATTATTCAAATAAATGATCAATAACTATTATAGTTGGAAGAAAAAAAAATGGTCCACGCCTTGGCTTTTTCCAGTTTAGTTAAGAGTATATCGTAGTACGAAAAAATATTTTATATACTATTCCATTACCAATCAAATAGAATGACGAAATAAAAATTTGTAGAAAAAAAATCGAAAGGCTTTTTAATTCCGAGTATTTGAAAATGTTTGTACACATGTTTATTTCGCATTTATCTTAGTATGGATAAATGGTGAAAATCTTAATATTTTTTTTTTATTTTGCATGTATTTCGATTGGAGAAAATGATAACACTTTGATTTTGTTTTTTGAAAGATATATAGAAATATTTAGTTTAGAGAGTTAATGCATAAATTATTGTAAATTGAAAAAAATAGTTTCAGAATATTTATTTTAAATCAATCTGGCTGAAAGAATGAGTCTATGTATTCTAATATTTGTTTATTCAAACTTTATTTCTGTTTCAAAAGAATATATCTCTTGACATGTATGAGTAATCTAATAAAACATGAGATTTTTAATAATTGTCTAATAAATGAGTAAAATTATAGAAGACATATATATATATATATAATTTATTTTATTTTAATATGAAAATTTTCGATCTTATACGATCATTTCCAAGGAGATAACAAGGTTTGTTGCTATATTTATTACATAATTATTTAAAATATCATGTTTTATTAGATTATTCATATATGTTATCATAGAATTAAGTAAATATACTACATGGATTATATTAAGTAAGTAAACACGTATTGGAAAAAAATCACATTGCAATTAGACATCATTTCATACAAAAAAATGATTTAAAAAACATATTTAATTATCTTGAATAATTTTGAAAAAAAATATTTTATTGTCCGATAGTAAAGATGCTAAACATTCAGATGAAATTATGATCTGTTTTTTAAAATTACTGTTAAAATATAAATTATTTGTATTATTTCAGTTATTTTTGTCAATGATCCTATTGACATCAATAACATCATAAATTATAAGATACTTACAATTATTAAACTATTCACGAAATACAGATTTATCTTTATTTCTATCAATAAAATTAGCTACGTTCTTTACTTAACATATAAAACAAAACAAAAAGGTTAGAAAAACATTTTACCCGTAATGAATATATGAACCTAGAGAAAGAGAACAAGAAAAAAATCGAAGAGTTAACCTATTTATCATGGTTCAATGAGTATTCAATAAAATAAATCGATCATGAATTGATAAAATTATTAAAGCTTAACATATATTTTTTATGAATTAATTATTAAGTTTTGTTTATTTTAGTTGAATAAACAAGACAACACAAAACAAAAAAACGACGATATTTTTCTTTTATTATTAAAAAAAAAATTAACATAATTTTATTTTTATTAATTATTGTTTATTAAAACAAATATCGAATAACATTTATTTATATATAATGTGATTTTCTTTTAAGTTTAGGTCGTAATTTTTTTGGACAATTAAAATAAGCATAAAGATTTTTATTAATATCATTTGATGCAAAATCTAATAAATAAATAAATAAATATATTATATTTTTTTACATGTATATTTAAAAAAAAAAAGATTCTACAAACATGATTTGCATTCATCTTCTGTTAATGTTTCAAGAAGAGAAAAACCATTATTCATAATTATCAATCCAAAAATGATAATTAAAACGATGAAATAAAATCGAATTGACATTATTATTATATTAATATTCTAAGAAATGAATGTTTTTATTTACTTATGTGTATATATATATATAAAGAATATTGTAATATTTGACATAAAACAGATAAAAAGATATTACATGATCTAAATTAAACGATTTATGGTAATCTGTTTAGTATAATGATTGAAAAGATGCAGATTACTGAATTATTTTGATCTATTCTACGTTTGAATGAATTACTAATGAATAGTTGACGTGCTACTATTCTCAATGAGAAATAAATAATATTCGAAAGAAAAAGGAGAAAAAGTACATTAGTCATTAGATTTACAGACTAATGTAATATAATTTACTACGCATATAACTATTTGGGTACTGGATTACATAGACTAATTCGTATTAAACGTGATAATATGCAATAGATTGATTTGAATATATAAGTGCATTGTAAATGATTTGATTATTTGAAAGAAAAAAAATTATTAGCTATTGTTATTCTACGTGTATTTTATTTCTTTTGAAAATATATTATTTTTTTTTTCATAGCAAATATGTAAGACGAAATCTTTTAGTTTGGTTTTGATTTTAGCTTAGAGAAAGTTATTTCAAAATTTATTTGTATTAAATATAAAGAACTCTTAAATTCTCATAAAATTAATCAATCGTATATTAAATCTCTCGTAAATTTCATTGAAAAAAAAACTAAGAATAATGTTACTATAAATAACTTTATTCTACATTCTTTAAATTATTTGCAAAATTGTACTAAATATATATTTTTTAGTATCTATTGTTTTTGATCCATAGGCATTTAATAGTAGAACAATTCTATTTTGCTTCCGATTTTTGTTTTTCGTATTCATCACGAAAATTTTGGTATTTTCATTTATTTTTAGAATAATAATAATTACAATAATATCTATGAATATAGATGAAAATCATTCAATACTAATAACTATTTTTAAAAAAAAAAGGGGGAGGGGATAATTTAATTGATTCATAATCATTTTTTATTATTAATTTTCATTCATTAACAAATATAAAACGTTTTTGTATATGAGATATTCGTTTTTTTGATTTTGATAGCCATTTTTTTGGACAACTAAATAAAGCTTGAAGTTTTTTATTAACATCTTCTGATGCAAAATCTAATACAAAAAAAAAAGACATTTATTTATTATATAATAGTTTTATTTTTAATATTTAACTTACAAGCTCTACATTCACTTCCTGATAATGTTCCTGTAAAGGTAATACTATGAACAGGAATAATAAACATAATAAGAGCAAGGAGAAGATAAATTCGTGATGAAACCATATTGATAATAATATAATGTGTAGAAATAAATCTTGATGTTCCTTTATAGTGATGTAACAGACAAAACTGTAGGCGTATTTTATGCTTAAGTAGTAAGATAAAAGAATGATTATTAAAATAGATATATTTTTTGAACTAATGATAAAGTAATTTATTAGTTTTATTTATAATAAAATACTTAGACATGGTTGGATTTACTGCGTTGTTTAAAATAAATGTCCAATAATGCATGTGTTACTTATTATAAGACAAGAAAAAAATAAGATAATTATCTAAATGAATTCGTTTTAAAAACAATTTCTAAAAATTCAATGTTTATTTATGATGATCTCAGTATTTATAAAAAGTGCATTTGAACACGTCACATATTTTATTTTTTCCGTCTATTAAGATCTTTATATGTTTTTTTAGAACTCACTAAGTGACAATAAAGCATGACATTATAAACTCTTGTCATTGTAAAATAAGAAAAGTATTTAAAGATAAAAAATATATATATTTATATCTTGATTGAAAATCTGCAATTAAATACGAATTATTCAAATAGAATATTTCTTATATTCGGGTAAGCAGCAATTAAGATGTGCAAGAATCAACAAGGTAGCATCCAATGAATTTTTATATAAAATGTAGAATTATATTTCCTCTTTTATAAAAACATTTTTTAATCATAAGATAGCATATGAAATTCTCTACAAAATTATATAAGCTTGAAATGAAAAACTAGTTTTGAATATGTTCGAAAACAGATAGAAAGTAAAGACGTACAAAAAGCTGTAAAAATTAATGGTTTGGACATAATGAATGATCGTGCTTTGTATCTCACATATTCTTCACTTATTTCACTGCATTAGGAATATAAACTGATTTTTTTGTTATGCAAGATAGATTTGTTTTCTTTCTTATTTGATCTTTTGATACATTTTGTTTTTTTAATAGAATGAAATGATGAAAAAATGAAATGCAAATCACGGTCATTCATTATCCTCAATCTATTAGTTTTTGCAGCTATTTGCATGTCTGTACCTTTTATTGTTTTATAAATATATCTTAATATAGTTCTGGCAAATCCAAACTGTTCTGTTATATAGTCTATTGATATGAAAATCGAGTAGATGTTCTATTTCTTTAAACAAATTTGAAAGCTTTCATTTCTTTTTTTTCTTTATACTTACATAAAAATCAATATTTAAGATAATATTTAAATAATGCTTGCTTTGAAAGTACTTATTTTTAAAACCTATGTTAAAATGTCATTCTTCCAGTTTTAACTGTTATAATGTATAATCACATCCTACATGAGCCATAAGAGTCATTGTAACAGGAAAATATTCTATACGCATTGTAATCGTAGAATTATAAGATAGTTGGCCAATTGATACGGGACTATCTGTATTATCTAGTCGTGAATCTGAAATCTGCCTTTGCAGGATTTAAATATGTGTTTCTATAGTATGCAGTAGCTTTACTCAACAATCTTGTAGGAGGTATTAGTAATATTTAAGATGCTATACTCGCATCTGACCCTTGGGACTGAATTAATAAAGGAACTTCTTCTGTTATAAGCTGCTTTAGAGTCATTAATAAAACCTATTCCAAAATTGTAATACTGATAATGGCCAATAAGTGCAATGTACGTTTCATTGTACTAGATGTCGATGCTAGTGTTCGTTATATTATGCTCTGGAAGAGTTTCATAGTTAAAGGTAGACTCCAATGAGGTATGAAAAACTTCAAAAGAATAAATACCTATAGATATTTCATGGAATTCTGAGATCTTGGAAAAAAGTCTTCTTTTGAGCCGATATTTTCAAGATGTTCTAGTTACAAATAGATTCTATCTAGGAACAAAATTTCAGGTCAAAATATTGCCATTCGATTTGGTAGTGTTTACTGTGATATAGGTTGAAATTTCAGCAAAATGATTATAATTCTAGAGGTAAGACCTATGAGCACTTATTATTTTAAGGTTTTTCATACCTCACTGAGGATCAGCTGAATCGGTTCTTTTGTGAGACAATTATCTTTAATCGAGTTAATAAAACAACGTTAAAACGTGAATTGAAAAGAGTATGTTTGTTTTATTTTTGTTGTGTCTATATTTCATCATTTATTATTGTTATTTATATCAATCGTACGTACTAGTTAACCTCTACATTCTTCGTCTAATTTTAAATATCAAGAGACAACAAAATAAATCATCGTAATGATTAAGTTACTACTACAACACTCTTTAACAATATTCTGTAACTTACGAGGAAAGGGTATTAACTGTCTGATCGCTTTTGAGCCGAGACTATGTGTACACTACGTAGACGTAAATGAATTATGAATATTCTGAAAAATGAAAATTTGGATAAAGACAGACCTCAATGATAATAGTTTATTGTGAATATTTTACATTTTTTCGCCCTTCGTATTCTAGGATAAAGTTATAAATAGCTTGTCTATATAAACTGGCAGATTTGATGCTCTTATTTTAGTGTATCCAAAATTAAAGACGTAGATTGAATCTACCATATTAATTTGTTGGTCAAATAAATTTTATTGATTATTGATAATGTTGAAAAAAAAAATTTCAATAAATTTTTTTTTAGTATAATCTCAAAGTCATAAATAATTTTCATTCATGTACACCAAGCACCGCCCCAATTGACTCTACATCTTGGATTACAACATGGTGGTCCTTCACCACATACAGCACCAGCTGGACTACAATTTTTTGGATCAACATTTTCACCAGCCATTGCTGGACGTACTGAACCAGCTTTTATTGCATAGATTAAAAATAATGATGCCAAAATTGCAAAAATACATGAAATTCGAAGTAAAGAATGCATGATTTTTAAAAAATCAAAGAAAAATACAACTAAATATTTGCGTATATATTACCAACTAAATTTAAAAACTATCTTATCTTATACTATTCAATTTCACCTGACATTTATCTCCATTATTCTCATATCAATCAGAATGACCGAGTATTTCATGAAATATGACATACATAGTTTTATCTTTGTCTTTTTGTACTGAAAAAACTATCGACTATAATTTATTATTTATTCTACAAACTAAAAAAAAAAGATTTCTTTTCCTATTTTTTTAATACAAAATTCTTTTCGTTTTTTTTTACTTTACAAAAAAAACGTAAATAATAAACTAAGAAATATTTAATTTAAAAGTATTTTCCAAATAAATATTTCATTTGATGATGTTGTTATTAATAAATGATTTGTTTTAGTTTTGAAAAATTTTATATTTAATAATGCATCATTATTACCAATAAAATCTTGAAATGTTTCCTGAGTATAATCTTTTAATTGCATTAAACGATTTTTTGTACCAATTGCTATTAAACGATTATTATCTTTAATATTTGATAAATCAAAACATGAACACCATTGTGTTAATGGAATTGTACGAATTATTTGTTTTGTATCAAGATTATATATTTGAATAGATTTTTCTATACCATAACCAATATATATTAATAAATTCTCATCAATAAAACGAGCTAAACTTGGTGGATATAATTGCCAATTATTATTATTCTGATTCTGTGTTTTATCCTCTGGTGGATATGATGGTGCAGAAAATGTTAACCAATCAATTAATTGACATAAATCAAATTGTTTATTTGATTTCCATAAACTAACACGTCGATCATGACTAGCAATTAACCACATATATGAATCATTTTCTAATAATTCTTTCGAATCAATTATACAAATTGATGCTGTACCACGATGATCATTTAATACACGTAAAACAATACCTTGAACTAAATTTGATACTGCAACTGAACCATCTGATGCACCAGATATACTTATTATTGCTAAAGAAAAAATAAAAAAAGATATTCGTTTGTTTTTTTGTATGTACATATATACGAACTATTTGTAGGTGCATTTATAGCAGTAATAGATGATGTATGTGGATGTAATTTAAGTACCATTTGACCATGAAGTAGATTAAATATACGTAATGTACCATCATTATATCCAGCTATAATTGAACGAATAATTGTATGAATATTTTTTATTGGACTTGTTGTTCCTAATGAATCGTTTGTTGGAACAATAGAATTATCCCATGTTGTTAAACAAGTTACTTTCTAAATATATATATGTATATGTACTATTTTTAAAAAATTAAATCTAAACTTACTAAACCATTTGCATCAAAACGAAGAATTTCATTTCGATCTTCTAATTGAAAAATTCTTATTGTACCATCAAGACTACTTGTTACTAAATGATTATCTTCAATAGGTATGATACCAGTTATAGTATCTGTATGGGAAGCAACAAGACGAGTTTTTGATCGTTCTGTTATCCAACAAATATACCATAATGATCCACATGATGTACCAACAATACCCATATCAAATATATTATCAAATGATCCACTAATAATTCCATCATCAAGTTGAAATTCATCTTGAATTGTTAAACCATAATTTCTTAAAAAGAAAAAATATATATTTTTTCTGTTTTTTTTTTATTCAATATATATTAATCTTACGAATCATTTATATTTAATTGTTCTAAATTTTTTTCAAGATTTTCTATATTCCATAATTTTAAAGAACCAGTTGATGAACCAGTTATTAATTTATATTTTATTGCTATCATATAACATATTTCATTTGAATCAGCTTTCCAATGAAGAAGACATGTATTTGTACGATTATTCCAACATATTATAAACCCACAATTTGTTGAACAAAGTATTAAATTTATATTTGATATTAAATAAACACATGATGTTATATCATTTTTTGTTTTTGTATGTTCAGTTATTGTTGATGGTATATGTCCATTAACAACTTGTAAACGTAAATCTGCTGTATTATTTATTGTTTGTTCAATAATATTACAAAATCGTATAATACCATTTGAACAACCAAGACAAAATTCATTAGCACGCATTGTATTCCATGCAAGACAATTAATATATGAATGAGAATATTCATCTTGCCAAGTTAATAATATTGTATAATCATGTGTTGACCATAATGTAAGTAACGATTTTCGATAATCACCAATAGTTAAAAGAAATCGATCATCTCTATATATATAAATACATATTGAAAGGTTTTTTTCATTTTTATTGAATTAAATAATTACCTTGAAAAATTCATTGATTGAATAGCATAAACTGATTGATGAAGAGATAATTTTTGTTGAAGTGTTTTTATATCCCATATAATAATTTTTGTTTGTAATTCATCTTTATTTGTTAGTATTGAACATTGTGCACTAACTAAAACAGTTATATCATTTGATAAAGTTAACGTTGAAATTTCTTCCGTATGTCCTTAATTATTCAAATACAAAAAAAAATAATAATAAAATAAAATAAATAATAATTTACCAATTAAAATTGTTTGATGATTATTATTAAGATTTTCTACAATAATATTACAACCAACAGTATAAGCAAAAAATCCACTATGTGCATGCCAAACAAGATTTTCTCTTCCATTACCATTATAACCAATTATTGATTGAAGTTTAACACTTTCTTGATTAATTGGTGCTATATAACGTTTCTAAAAAATTTTTGGAAAATAAGTATTGTTTATTTTTTTTTTTTTTATAAAGAAAATTTACCTTAGCTAATTGTGAATGATTCATTCGTTGAATAAAATGGCGTCGAATTGTTGGTATATTATTTATTTGTTTTTTTGTTTTACTTAAAATAAATAATTATTTATTATTATTAAATTATATATTAATATATATATATACTTTTGTTCTTCAGATGTATTTTTTATTCTATTAATTTCAGAATTTGATAATGATCGTGTAATAGCTCGAGCAGTATTTTCATTTATTTGTTGAGAATATTGAAATGGTTCTGGTGGATTTCTTGGTTGTCCATTATTATCCGAAATAGATTGAATAGATGCACGTTCGATACCTTTTGAACAAAAAATATACATAGAATTTTTGATTTATTCATAGTAAATGTTTTTATCACATATTGACATTCCCGAATTTCGTTAGTTAAACTTGTGTGATAGACTTTAGAATTTGAAATAATCTATCAACTCTCACGTTTATTTTCTGACTCGGATCATGTAACTGTAGGAAAAGCAACATTTGCGAAAGGCGAAAATCGAAAGATACATTAGCGAACGCACAATAGTCATTTATCAATTGACAAAAACTTTTTCTTAAAATCATTAATAAAATTACCTTTTGGTGGAATAATATATTGTGTATTACTAAAAATACAAGAATACAATAAATTATTTTAATAATATAAAAATGATTACTTTAATAATGCTGGTCTTGGTGTAGTCCAAGCAAGTACATCCCAAATAAATATTGAATCTCCAATACTTATAACATTCATATTATCATCTGTAAAAAAAACTTTTCGTATTGTTTCAGAATGTCCAACAAAACTCTAAATTAAAATTAATTAAATTAAATTATTTAAATTTAAATATTATTTATTTCTTACTTGAAAATGAATATCATCCCAAAATTTAAGCATATTATCACCAGCAGTAATTAAATATTGATTATCGGATGATAATGTTAAACAATCAAATGAATTTTTATGTACACTATTTATCTAAAAAAAACAAAAAAATTAAGTTTTTTATTTTCAAACACAAAAAAAAAAAAATCTCTTACAATATTTAATAATTTTCCTGTATATGAATCAAATTTAAATAATTTATTATTTGTTGTTGCAACTAATAATTGTCGATTAGGTGTAAAACATACAAATAAAGCTGATTCACTTGGTGATGTTAATAATTTTCGTTCATTACTAATTAATGTACAACTACTTATATCAATTCGTAATGTTTGATTTAAATTATTTGTTTCAATAATTGTTACAATATATTCTGTTGGTCCAACATAAGCTGTATGTTTACCATCTGAACTAATAGATAATGTAATAAAACCTTTTCGTACTATTGATAAAGCTTTTGTAATTGTACGTTGTAATTTATAATTATCATTTGCATCAAATAAACATAAATTACCTTCTTCATCACTACTTAATAAACGTTCACTATTATGTGCATAGAGTAAACCAGTAATACATGTTGTATGATGTCTAAAAAGTAATGAGAATGATACTTTAATACTGTATAATGAATCTTTTTATGTTATTTAATCATAACAAAAATAGAATATAGAGAACTGCGTTAGAAAAATTATAAAACTGATTATATAGCATAGAATTTTTCTTACGTAATTTCATTTGATATAACTGATGTATTTAATTGAAAAATTTTAATAAGACCATTATTAAAACCACATGCAAATATTTGTCGATTTGGTGCATATGTTACAATCATTGGTGTTTCACGTTCAGAAATAAATTCTGATAATTGTTTACCTGTATGAAAACACCATATACGTATAGTTCCATCTTGTCCAACACTAATCATTTGTTTTCTTGTATCATCATAATCAATATCTGTTAAAGAATTTATATGTGTACGTATTAAATTAATATATTCTTTATTAATAAGATTTAATATTCCAAGTGAACCAGATATTGTTAATATTAATAAACGTGTTTGATCAGATGAAATTTTTAAATTACATATAGCTTGTTCGTGTTTTGTTTCAATATATATTTGTGTAAAATCATTTGACCATATACGTACATAACCATCATTAGAACCAGTTATAGAAAAATTATTTGTACATGTAAATGCACATATACCAATAGATGGTCCATTTAACATTGTTATTTTATCTGTTGAATTATTTGAATTTTTTATTGGTAATAAACGATGAATTTTAATAACACGTCTTTCATCATATAATATTTCAATAATATGACCACTTTTTGATGATATATAAACAATTAATTGATTTAATTTATTATTTGTTATATGTTCAAATTGTAAATCTGTATATTCTAATTGTCCTATATCATCAATAGATATACTCATTGATTTTAAATCATTACCATTTTTAATACGCCAAAAACGTATATTATCTAAACCAATAGAAATAAATCTTGTTGAATCATATGGTACAAAACGTATATGTGTTATTGATGCATCTGTTGTTGTTCGACATAATAATTCAATTGAACCTTTATGTGCATTTAATGTATTATATACACAAACAACAGTACGAGATTGTTGAGGTTGTTCACCATTACCAACAACAATAAGTGTTGAAGATGAATCAGATATATTTTTAATACCAAAATCTAATGCATGTAAATTACATGTACCTGGTACACGAATAACACAAATACAACGACGTGTTTCAAATTTCCATAAACGAAGAATACCTAAAATAGAATAAGATAATATTAAATATACATATATTTGCCTTTTTTAAAATTTGATTCTCTGAGAATTGATATAGTTTTCCATATAGAATCTAGTTAAAAATATTTTTTTATCTTCATGTGTTTTTACCATTGGGTCCGGTTTGTATTGTGGCTAATAATGAAGAATTTCCATTGAGTGCAATAGCACTAACTTTATCTGTATGTCCAATAAAAAATAATTGTTGTCGAGTATCAACATGCATTTGAATAACAATAGCATTTGATGGATAAAGTATATAATTACCATCTTGTGTCCATAATAAATTTGTTAAAGGATTTATACCATTACCTAAACCGATAACAGTACGTAAACGAAGTATTGGATCAGGTAAATGAGATTGTTGAGAACGATGAGTTGTTAAAGTAAGATCAAAATTTGAATCATTATGAGTTAAATTTGTTGATGATAATGTTTGAGGATTAACAAAAAGATGTATACCATCATTATTATTACATGATGATGCTGATGGAAGTGAAGATTCATGCATTGTATGTATTATTTGATTAGATCGAGGAGAAATTGATCTTTGTGTAGTAAGTGTTAAATCTGTTAATGATTGATTAATTTGTTCATCTGTTTTATTTATTTCTCTTGGGGTTTGTAAACGAACATTACCAATTTTACTATAAGTATCTGTTAATGATGAAGGATTTGGTATCATAATAAAATCATATTTATCATGCCATGATTCATCTTTATTAATAGGATATGATAATTCACGTGGTAATGAACGTATACCAGTACATTTTAGACCAATTTGTTTAGCTTTATGATTAGTTGAACCGGGTTCATATAAAAATTGTGATGAAAAACAATTTTTAACCATCATATTTCCACATAATTGAAATGATTTAACCATATGATAATGTTGATTTGTCATATGTGTTAATAATATAGATTCTAAATCTAAACATAATATTGTCCAATGTATATTTGTATTTAATGATGTATAAGGAAATTGTATACATGTTTGTGTTACTTTTAATTCACGATATAAATTTGATAATGATATACGTACAATATGTTGTTCATGTGTAAGAATATCAATATGTATAGAAAAAAATTTATCATAAATTGGTCGAAATAATATATAAAATAATCGACCTGTTAAGGCAAGATTTTGATTTGATACTTGAGCTGGAAATTGTATATAATTATTAGCTGGAACAAGGCCACGTATACGAAATACAGTAGATTTAAGATCACGATCCTAATTAGAACGAAAAAAACAACGAAAAGATGAGTTTCAATTTTTTTTTTATAAATATGAAAAATTTATTTATACCATAAGTGCAGTTACATCCCCTTGTTTGGCACATTTTTTGGTTGAACCAATATCAAAATGTTTAAAAATATTGACAAATGGATGCTGCCATGTGCTACTATTCATCTTATGATTTTTTTTTGAAGATTAACGATTGTCTTTTCTTCTTCTTTTCTGATCTACCATGAGGATTGTATTATGAACAAGGGGTCGCCTAGCAAATAACAATTATGTCAATGACATCTATGATTTTTATAAACTATAGAGGGATTATAGAAGACATTCAAATATTTCTTGAAAACCAAAAAGTGATTGTAAATACCGTATTCATCCAGGCATAACTAGTCTACCGAATGTTCGATCGGTTTATATGCAAACCGCTCCTGAATGTCCAAGAAATTTAGTTGCGGAGACCCTTTATTATATATCACCAATGACATTATCAAAAAAAAAAAACTTTTATAATAAACATTTCACAAGTTATTTGACTCATTGAATTTTCAACAAAACGAAATGAATTAAAAATCAATATCAAAGCTATTAATATTTTATTATTATTATTATTCTGAAAAAAAATATAGAAATATATTTGATTGATACTTTATCATAAAACATTATAAGAGATTTGTTTATTCGACTCGTCTCTACACTCTTTTTCACCTGAATGAATGCGAAAAATAGCAATTCAAGAATGTATATAAAAAAATAATAGATGTAAAAAATATGAAGTTTTATGTCTGTAATAGACACATATATTAATAAGATCAATATAGTATAAGTATATTTTATTTAATTGATTAATTTTCAACTACCATTTTCATCTTCTTCTTTGATTATTTGATTTTTACTCGTTTGAATAAGACCATATTTTAAACAAATTTGAACAATATCCGAAACAATTTTTCGATTCTAGAATAATATTCAATCATTTATCTTATTTCTAAATCTTTTTTTTCTAACCTTTTCATTAATTAAATGATCATCATTTATTTCTTTAATACCAAATAATATATCCATTAATTCAGTTTCAACAATACGCATTGCACATTCTTTATTAACTTTAACTATATTACGAATAATATAAAATGTTCGAAATTGTAAATCATGATTATTACAAGCACATAAATGTTTAAAAATTTCTATAAATGAATTAACCTAAAATGAAAAAAATTAGAAGAATATTCTTATGTAAATAATACAAACATTAAGAATTTTTTCACATATTATTCGATTTTGTTCAATTAAAGTATTTAATTTTTTACGATCTTCATCTTCTAAATTTAAATCTTTTATATATTCAATATCTGTTTGTAATGTTGATAAAATAGCTAATGTTCCTAAAGATGCTTTTATTAATGATTCATCTTCTTCTTCTCCACATAATAAAACTAATAATTTAATTCGATCATTTTCTCCTAGAAAATATTTTACAACCTAATTTAAAAAAAAATAAAAAATTTCTTTTATTTATTTAGTTTTTTTTTCTTTATTACTTCTTCTTGAACAACTAAATTACACATACATTCAATTGCTGCTCGTTTTAACATTGGATGTTCATCAAACATATATTGTTCTATATTTGAAAATCCATCGTCTTTTAATATACGTTTACGAACATTTTCATTAATACTAGCTAAATTAGTTAAAGCCATTAATGCTTCAAAATTTTCTAAAGCTGTATGTTCAACTTTTAAAAGTTTTATTATTGGTCGAACAAGTTCAAGCATCTAATTAAAAATATAATTAAATTAATATTTAAATATTAATACATACACGTTGACCAGGAAAAGCAATTTCAGGATTTGTTGTTATAGCAATTTTAGCTAATGCTTGACTTGCTTTTGTCATACCAATAGATGTTCCTTCTAAAGCAAGTGGAAGTAATGCCTATATATATATATATATATATAAATAAAATAATATAAATCAATATTTATTTTTTTTTATTTATATACTTTTGCTCCACCACCAGCGACTATAAGTCCACGATATTTTTCATTTTCACAAAGGCCAAGAAATATTCTAAAATATTTAAATAATTTTATAAAAATTTTCATATTATATTCATACCGAGATAATTGTTCTCGACAATTATCACTTTTATGTTTACATAATTGAACTAATATTGGAATAATTCCTGCTTCAATTAATTTTCGTCGACGTTCATCAAAAAATTTTTTCTCATCCTATATTAAATAAATAAATAAATCTAATTCAATAAGAAATAAGGTTTGTATGATTTTTTGAAAAAAATTTCTTTTAAGAATCATTGATAAAGATTCTCTATTTAATTTTTACTTTTTCATGTTCTTTTGGTATATGTTGTTTAGCGTATGCAGCTAATTCAGCCATTTCTTTATCCGGTTTTATAATATCATATGTATTTGTTAAATTAACAAATATTGTTGAGATTGAATATAAAACATGTCCATCTTGACATTGACATAAATTAAAAAGAGCTTTTAATGCTGATAAATTTTCAACAAGTTCTTCTTTAACATTAGCATCTAATGATAAATATGCTAAACCATCAGCTGACCAACGACGAATATCAAAATTTTCACTTGTTGTTAAAAATCTTGAAAATAAAAATAATTTCAAAAGAATTTTTTTTATGTCTTTTAATATACTTGCAACATGCACGACTTAGTGTTTGACATGAACCTTCACTAACAAGATCCGCACTTGTATCTGTACCTTTACTTGATGCAATTTTTGATAAACCCTAAAAATAATAAAAATAAAAGAAAAAAGAAAAAAGATGATAAATATCTTACCACAAGTGCAAGTACTTTAATATCTTCATTTGCTGATCGATAGAGATTCTTAAGAATATCAGCACCTTCGGATAATATTCCAGCAGCTTTATCTTTTTTTGATGCTGATAATACAATTGCTTCGACTGCAATACGCTTTAAGAAAAAACGCATAATTAAACTATATTAAAAACTTTAAATTACTTGTTGTAAAGGATCATTCGAAGCAGCCATTTGTATCATTAAATCTACTAAATTCTGACTACCTAATATCGTATTACCAGTTTCAAAAGGTCCTTGTAAAAGAACAGCTAAGACAGATATTGTTCGTATTCGTGATTGTATATCATCTTTTTCTCGTAATGCTCTAAATATAATAAAAACAATTTTCTTTCTATTTAAAAAAATATTTAAATAAAACTTACTTAAAAAATTCAATACATTCATTATTAAATTCTTCACGTTCTTTATCTGAACATAGATCATGATAAATAATACTAAGTACACAGGATATATGCATTTTTGTTTGTTCTGTTATAGGATAAGATTTTTTATCATTATCTGGTAGATTTGATACAGTTGCTGCTACACGAAGTACTTTTGGTACACCTATTTAAAAATAAAATAATATATTTGTATAAATAAATCTATAAAAAAAAAAAATCTACCTGAGAGAATAAATTTACTTGTCCAATTACAACCATTTGCACGATCAACAAATTTAACAATAAGATCAAGACAACAATCACGTCCATTACCTGAACATGTTTTATCATCAATTAAATTAAGTAACATACGAAATATATTATTAATAAATTCAATTATAGATTGATCTAAAATACAAAAAATTAAATATTAATTAAAATCAAAAGAATAATAGAACGTAATTAAATATACCAAAATTAAATGGAACATTTATTGGTTTATGAATTTTTCGACGATTTTCAAGATCACATATTGACATAATCATATTATGAAGTAAAACAGCTGTACTTGCAGGAATTTCTGTATCATCTATTGACAAACAACGAGCAATTGGTGGAAGACCAAGTTTACAATAAATAATTTCAGCCTAAAAAGAAATAACACATTTAAATATGTTATTTTTCTTTTTCTCTATGCTTCTTTAATTCCATTTTGCACTTTTCAGAAAAGTAATCGATGGAAATACTTCAATCAATTGTTTAATTTAAAATATAAAAATTCTTACTCGTTTATATGAATTTTTAACAATTGAAGATAATATTCGTATAATACCAAGAATAATAATTCTATCATTATTTTCAATAAATTCTTTTATTTGTTTTAAATCTTGATCATATGCAATAATACCTTCAGCACCAGCATCTTCACGTGATATAATAAGAAGATTATTTAATGCCTTAGAAAAAAAGAAATAAAATTTATTATTATTTTAATTATAATTCAAAACATACACTATCTTGATTAGATTTTATATGAATTGCTTGAAATAATTGTTGAATTTGAGTTGTTAATTGTGTTTGTTGTGTATGCTTAGAAAAAATAAAAAAAAGAATTAAAATAAAAAAAAAAAAGAAAATTTATTTATACTTTATTTTGTATATTTTCACGTAATTTTCTTAAAAGATTATTTGTTTGTTCATCAGCTAAACCATCTTTTGTTGAAATTGATAATAAACGTTGTGCATCTGATATAGCTTCATTTAATTTTCCTAAATATTCAAATGCATTTGCTCGACGATATAAGGATTTTTTATCAGTAGGTGTATATTCAAGTGCTAGACAAAAAAAAAAATTTTCATTTTATTTTATTTTTTTTAGTTATTTTTACCTCGTGTTGCATCTTCAATTGCATCTTCATATTGATTTAAATAAATATAACATTGTGAACGATTACTATAACATTTTGTTAATTCATTTTTAATTAATTCATTTAATTCAAGTTCGCGAAGAATATTTAATGATTCTGTATAACGATCAATTGCATCTTGATAATTTTTTTTTTTAAAAAATTCATTTCCTTGTTCACGAAGTTCTATACAATGATCTAAATTTTTACTCATATTTAATCTTAAAAAAAGAAATAAAACTGAATTTTTTTCTTTATATATATATATATAAATTGTTCATTAATCTTAAGCAAATTGAATTTATAAAGTTTTTTTTTAGCATTTATATGTGAAAAATCACAATTTATAAATGTGTGAAATTTATTCAAAAAAAAAAACTAATAATACATATTTCAGGTGTTAGTTAATTTTTCAAATTAAAATAAATAAACAAAATAAAATAAAATGACCAATCAGAATAATTTATATTTTTTTATACAAAATAAACATATATAATCACATAATAGAATATATGGCTACGTCATTTACATTTATTGATAATCTTATACGAGATTATTTTCAATATCGATGTTTAACGGCTACATCACGTATATATGATAGTGATGTAGCAAAATTACCATTTGGACAATATCGTGCTGATCGTATTATTGAAAAATTGGTTATTTATATAAATCAATTTGAAATAAATAATTTAATTGATTATTGGACACAATTAGAACAACATTTATTATCAACATTAACAATTGATAATCAACAATTAACAAATACATTTACAAAAATTCGTATTAATTTATATCGTTGTTATTTAATACATGCAATACAATCAAATAAAACTGATAAAATAAATGAATTTTTTGATCGTTTAACTAAAATTTTACAACAATCAAATGAATGGACAAAAGAATGGTTTACATTACCATTTATTAAAAATCCGGAAGAAAATTTAATATTTAAAATTTATTTTTCAAAACAATGGAATGAACTTTTTTGGATTTCATTACAAAATTTTTTATCTACAGCTTTTCATCAGTAAATCTATTTCTTTTTTTTTTAAATAAAATAATATTTTATTTTATTTCTTTAAATAGTATGACATCACCAAAGATTTGTTCAATTGATGAAGATAATCCACAAGCAATAATGACAAAACCTATTGAAATATTTGATGATATTCAATCATCTTCAATTGGTCAACAATATCAATCAAATCCAACGATATTATCAAAATTACGAAATAAATTTTTGCCTAATATTGAACAAAATCAAACAATACCATTTTATAGTAACGCTTTTTTTTTTTATTTATTAATTATTTAATTGAATATTTTTGTTTCTAGATAAATTTTCATCATTTTCTGCTTCAAATAAATCTATAAGAAATGATTCAATAACTTCACAAATAACACCGCCATCATCAAGACCAAAATCAGCTACATTTGTTTAAAAACAATATTCATAACCGATTTTTTTATATATTGCCTATAGAGATACATACTACTGATTTTCTTATTAAAACTAAAAAAAACTATCAAAAATAGATATTAATATTATTTGCTTTTTGTATCTGTCTAATGTTTTTTATTTCAAGTAACATTAATTTTTGAAACGATATATTTTGGTAATAAAAATTTTTAATTAACAAGAATATTTATGATAATAACAAAATAATAGAAGTACAATAATGAAATATGCAAATTTTTGAGTTATGTGTAATTTTCTGTAAAGGACATTACTTGAAATGTTCACTTTCAGGACCAAATAAAATTTTGTAAATAAATCATTATTCAATATAATTCTGTCATAGAAATTAAATGGATATATTTCAAAAGAAAAACAACTGAACTTATCATCGAAATTCTTGACATTTTCTATTCGATACATTCTGATGAAATATGTATTATCTATTCATGCCCAGGTCGACATATACTGACCGTTTTCGACCGGAATTTTTGTTCTGAGTAATGATCGATTAAATCTTATCATAAATACATTCATACTTCTATTTACTATCAATTATTTGTCTATGATAAATCAAGATAATATGACAATGCTATGCATTTTTTATAAATATATAAAACAAACCTAAATTAAAGTATTATATATCATTAATAAATAGGAAATCTAATAGTTATTTTATAGTTCAAATGAATAATAAAATAGATAATTTGATATATAAATGATTTAATCCTTATGATGTTTTTTTATTTTTCTTTTTATGAATAAAATATAACTAAATGAAGAATGAAAGACAAATAAAAATGGAAACGAAAAACCATTGAAATCAATAGAGATCTCTCGAATATTGAATCAATTGTTGGATAATAAAATCTTCATTTGTTAAAGATCGTTCGTTCGTGATGATCCATCGTCTATATAAAGAAAAATAATTTATAATAACATATTCTAATATATTATTATTATTAATAAATTATTTACTTGCTGTAGCTCTTGTTTTGATTGTGTCATGTTTATTTTTTGTATGAAGGTCATCTTTTTCTATTAAATAAAACAAAAAAAGTAATAAATTAAATATTTTAAAATAAGTAATTTACGCGTAGGTGTTCGTGTTGTTGCTAAGAAAAAAAAAAACAAAATAATGAAATAAAATTTTTAATTTATTTTATAAATAAAATAATTTACTTCGACTGGTTGTTGGACGTTCAGTAGCTGTATTTGCTAATTAAAAAAAAAACAAAAATGAAATATAAAAATATTGAAATTATTATTTTACTTTTAATTGTATCTTCTTTTTTATTATTCATATCAGCAACTCGTCGTTCAATTTCAGCTTTAAGATCCCAAACACGATCAACTAATTCATGACCAAGTACAACAGCTGTTTCACTTAAACTTTTTAAATGTTTTGGTAAATCTTTAATGATTTCTTCAATCATAACACCTAAAAAAAACCAACAAATAAAATTTCTTTTTTCTGAAGTTTTATTTTAATATACCATATTTTTCACCGTAAGGTTGTTTAAAATGATGACCGGCTAAAGCAGGTAATATAGTTGCTAAAATAAATAATATGAAAAAATAAAACAAATATTTTATTTATTTTCTATTTAATTTAACATACCGACAACAACACCAGAAACAAAAACAAATGTATAAATAAACATTGAACAACAAAATGAACGTCCTTTTGTATGTTCATTTCTTGATTTACCTTTTCTTGAATCGTCCTTTGACTATAACAAAAAAAAAACTATGTTTGAAAAAAAAATTTATCCCCTAGTATTTACCATGATGATGTTAAATAAATCGATGGATAATAAAATCTAAAAATATTTAAACGGTAAATTAAATCATTAAATTATCCAATAGTTTTCTTTGGTATATTTAAATGTGTAGGAGACCAAAATAAAAACGAAAATAAATAAATTTAATATCGATATCAATATAAATGGTTATTCATACGGACCAATCGATGATCAAATCTATTTTACATAAATCATATGAAATTGGAACGTGTATATATCTACGGATGCATGTGCAATTTAATAATACAATACATTCAATTTGTGTATTGCATATATTAATCAAAAAATGGAGTCTTTTTAGAATTTTGAAAAAAAGCATGTAAATGCAATTTTATAAGATTGAATTACGAAAAAAATAAGAAAAAGATCATGTTGTTAAATGGTCTTTAAAACAATTTTAGACATAATATTTGATTATTTTATACTTACACGCTCGATGACAACCAAAGTGAAGGAGGGGGTTGATAAGTGATGAAATTGGCCTCCTCGAGAAATTCAATTTCTCTTTTATAAAACTATGATATAGGATGTTTGAAATCGTTTATTACTAGAATTTAATCAACTGTCGTTGTCTGGGCTGTACCCAGGCCATCTGAAATAGTAAGCAGCGATTTTCATCTATCAATCTAATGTTAGTCAGACCGATTTTCGTATGATTTGATAGAACTTGTCTAGCGCTGCAAAAGGGTATAAAAATATCAATGAATACTGATCCCAATATGTGATTTTGATCATTTTTGGTACATATTTGATAGCTTTTGGTTACAAAAAGTAGAACTTGGATAAAAACAAATACGATACTCTGAATTCATAAAGCTCTTTCAACTGTCGGAAACTCGTTCTAAGACTATAAAATGATATTAGAACCGAGGAGACCAGGAGCGATTTTTTCGGCGAAAAAAAAAGTCAAAGAAAATATTTGAAAATGTTACATATTTAACTAGTTTTGGATGCTGACTCAGAATATCATATTCGTTTTTATTCAAATCCTACTTTTTGTAACCAAAAGCTATCAAATATATGCCAAAGATGACCAAAATCATGTACTGAGACCAGTATTCATTGGCATTTTATACCCTTTTGCAGCGCTTGACAAGTTCTATCAAATAATTTGAACGTCGCTCTGACTAATATAAGATTAATAGGTGAAAATCGCTGCTTATCATTTCTAGTTAGTCATTATATATATATGAGAACCTTTGACCTTTTTAGGCGGCCTGGATACAGTTTATACAACTGCAATTGATTTAATTCTACTAGTAAATGACTTCAAGCACCCTATATGACAGTTTTATATAATAGAAATTGAGTTTCTCGAGGGGAGCGATTTAATTGCTTATCGCCCCTCCGTTATACTTGAATTTAAAGCTGAAGTATGACGGATGAATATATATATATAGTGAAGTAGAGCTCGGGATGCACTTGATCTAAAGATTCGAGTTTAAGTTTGATCATTTTCAATCAACTGATAAAATGGTATAGAACCAAGTCAAAAGAAGGAATGTTAGAATTGTTTAAAGTAGTATCGTTGCGTTCGTTTGTATTTATAACGAGTAAAATGAGAACTAATACTTAAATGAGTAGTCTATTCCACATTTTAAGTAGAGTTTAAATAATGATCTTATTAATTTGATCAATAAAGAACTATTTTATTATCGTTGATGATTTTATAACTTACTTCGTGCAATCGAACAACAACATGAGCAGTTGTCTTTATATAATTCAATAAATTATTTAAAAAATTCTCACTTTTCTTTGCATAATATATACTTACCTCAATGAGCTTAAGTAAATATTATCAACGAATTCTGTTGAAAATATTTAAGATACGATATCATGCAATATTTTCAGTATCAATGCTTTTACTATATACTGCAAGACTAAGTATCAAAGTGAGAAAAAAATATTTATATCCAAATCTATTTATGAAGGCGATTGTAACGTATTTTCAAAGATATGATCATGATAGTGAATTTGCTCATAAATCTATGAATGACGTTGAAGAGATATGTACGATGTGATAGTTGCAGCAGGTGGTTTTGAAGCAAAAGTTTACAAAAAACTATTGACATTATAGATTAATGCTGGTAATGCCATATAGAAACTTGCTCGATCTGTTGAACAAATGTATACAAGCAAGGATGCAAAATTGATTGAAATGTGCTTTAGAAAACTTGGGATATTCATATGAACAAACTGTTTAAATGTGTATCTGAAGATAAATTCTAAAATGAAAGCTGTTTGATAATACTATTTTAACGATATAAATCCATAATAAAATAATAATACGGGTAATACTGAATTAATGGTCTATGAATGAATACATAAGTAATGGCCTGAAATAATACAGATGTCTACTATTCAAACTTGCTCTGCTCTACATTTTGCTAGTTAAAAAGAGTAAGAAGATCGAGTCAAGATGTTGTACACTGCAGCAACAGAAGATATTAATCCCAATCTTGAATCAGACATCTCTTAAAAAAAAAAATTTTATCAGATATTAAAATTGAAAAGAATGTATTACAATGACAACTATTTGTTGCTACAATTAGATACAATCTCTTATCATTATCATTATATTGATAACGAATAAATAAATAATTATAAAAATAAATTAAAAGAATTTTATCGATATTCAACAACGCCTATTGGCAACATCTGAATATTCTATACGCATTGTATGTATAATAGAGATTAGTGGAATTAACTTCAACTAATATCGAATTAGAGTTACTACTTAACGTAAAACCCTTGAATATGGATATCATTTTTAATACATTCTCAATTAATTATCTTGTTTTAATATTGAATTTCAAAGCCATGAAGAACAAATTTATCCTTGAATGAAACAAGCAAATGTAATATACATATATGTCAATTGTATAGCATAAGTTACAATTATTGTTGGTAAGTATAAAAAAAGAATCTTATAAATAGAAAATAAATCTGTTCTTTGTTTCTATTTCTTTAATTTAATAAATTAGTTTTGAGATGAAATAATTAATATACTGAGATTTAAACGATTAAATACTAATAAAATGTTCGATATATTGTTTTATTTATATATACAAGCTTAAAAATCATTTTCCAGTCAGAAGCAATTAAAATAATAATAAATCATGTAAATTTTCTTTTCCTTTTTGAATTAATGGAATGTTTTTTTGGATCATTATCGATTATAAATATATCATTACCTCAAAATTATTCTATTAATAAACTTAGATAATCGATATATTTTTCGTTTTTCTTCTTTTTTCTTCTTTTCTCTTATTAGTGTAAATATCATAATGCAAAATAATTCTTTTCTATAAATAGAAAATATATCTAGAATGACAATGTTTTTGTCTATTCGACATTTGTCAGAGAAAGTCAGCTGATATCAAGACTTTGGATATAATACACCACAAGCATCTGATAGTCTGGTATGTTTCTACTTATTTGCAACAGATAACGAGAAGAAGAAAAAAAAAAGAGGAAGCACTAGTACAAATGAACATGCGATATAATATCGTCATCTAGTTAGGATAGAAAACACATTCTGATATATATTTTTTTTCCTGTTCTTTGTCTCTTGTCTATCGATTCTGATGATATGGCTTTATTTGTTGTCCCACTTTTTCTTTCGTCGTTTTTGCTCTTATTCTTTCAGATTGTTTTCTATGTGGGTGGTCGTTGCTTGTCGCTGTTGATACACATACATACGTGTATATACATCATCTTATCCATATATTTCTATATATATCGATGTCTTCGACTTCTTCGTCGTCAAAAAATATTTTTACGCAAAATCAAGCACAACTATTTGATCGACAAAATGGCATATTAACCTCAACAATGAATTTAGGTCGTCATTCACCAGGACCATCATCAATTACTCGTATAGTTGGTCCACGACCATTTTTTCGATCTCAAATTACTCCTGATCCATTTGATTATTCAAATAATAATCGACGACAAATAGATCATGAACAATATATTCAAAATCGATTACAACGTCGATATTCAGCACATCAATTAAATGGTATTTAAAAGAAAAAGAAAATCTAGATATTTATATTAAAGATTATTTATTCTGCATGTTATTATATGAGCATGATGCATGAAATATGTGAATTTGTTTTTCCTATTTTAGTAATTGATAATGATGATAATGCATCAATATCATCATTATCATTATCAGATGAATCACTTTCACTTGAATTTCCACCACCACCAACTGCTTTTTCAACTCCAATATTGAATAAGAAAAATTCTATATTAATAAAAAAAAGAACTATATGTCGATCAGATTCAGGTAAGAAAAAAAAGGAAGCAAAACAAGATATTCTATTGATTAAATTTTTTTTTAAATTTCTTAATTATTAGAATTTCACCAATGTTATTATTATATTTGAATGTGTGTGTGTATTTTTTTTTTTCTTGAATATTTTTTTATGGTTAAAAATTTTTGATAGCGAAACTAACTATCATAGATATTTCTTGTCTAAGACCTTTTTCTTATTTAATGGTCCGATGATATGTCAGAAGTATAGGAATATTACTATGATCTTAGAATTCTTATACATCTTCTGTTGACAACATAAAGAACGATAGTCTTGTTTCTTATTAACGTAGTCAATCATCAAAAAAGAAGAAAAAAAGAATTATATATTACGTATAAAAATATTCCATGATGAAATACTCAAGGTTGTTATTCTTTTTCTTTTTTTTTTATTCTTTCTTGTTTAAATAGACAATGAAGTGTTATTTTATTTGTACAATGTTATTTAAATAAAGAAAAAGAAAAATATAATTGAAAAATTTAAACATTTATTTAGGTTCTTCACTTTCAAATTCATATTTATCCGATCAAGAATTATCTTCACCAACTATTTCAATGCATCCACATTATTATCCACAATATCGATCAACAAATAATAATAATCGTGGTAAGTCATATGATTAATGTTTTAACTATCAATACTTAATTAAATCATTAATCATATATATATATATATATGTACATATGAAAAAGAATTTATTATTAATAAAAATATTTATATTTAGCTTTAATCAGTGTTAGTTCAAAACAATCACCATTAATTACTATAGCTTCAGCTGGTTCACCAACTCGTTCAGAAATTCGTGTATCATCTTCACCAAAAACAAATAAATCTACATTACGTGAAATTCGTATATCTCGACCAGATTCACCATCGATATTAATTAATCGTACTGGAATAAATCAACCAATAACATTTACTAATAATAATACAAATAGTGGAATAATATCAAATGGAAGTGGTACTAGTGCTTTTCATATTTCAGTTAAACCACCAACAAATATAACTCAACGTGATATTCGTGGACGAACATCACCAGTATGATTGAAATAAAATTATAAAACAAGTTCGTTTTTTTTTTTTTGTTTTTAGTTATTTCATCAGGTTGAAATGCATCATGATCCTATTGATAATCGATATACATCAAATGTTGTTTCTAATCGTTTTAAACCATTAATAGCTTATACTAGTCCAAATAATAATAATAATAATAATAAATTCGATCGTTCTTCTTCAGCTATTGTAAATTTACCACCAACACCAAATTCAACTTCAGTAACAACAATACGTCATGGAAATTTAATAAAAAAAGATCAAACAGATGTTGATCATTTAACGAAATTATTAATGAAAAGTATGAATTCATCAAATGATCCAAATTTTTTTGGTTAGTTAAAAAAAAAAATTTATTTATTTTAAAAGAAAATATTTTTATTTATAAAAAAAAATTAATAATAAAAGGAATGTGTGCACGATGTAATGATGAAATTGTTGGAGAAGAAAATGGACTTGTAGCCATGGATCGAATGTATCATGTATCATGTTTTACATGTACCATGTGTGGTTGCCGTTTACGTGGTATGCATTTTTATTCTATGGAAAATAAACCATATTGTGAATCATGTTATATTGTAAGTTTAGTATTTTTTTTTCATATTAAATGGAATTGTTTTTTTTTATATAGAATTCATTGGAAAAATGTGTGGTTTGTGCACAACCGATTACTGATCGAGTATGTTATGAATTTATTTGAAAGATTTTTTAGAAGTAGAAAGATTAAAATTGTTTGGGACATATTAGAAAAATTCAATCCAATTATTGTTTCATCCGAGAATATTATAAATTGATCGAACTTTAATTAGTATCCTGCATGACATTTTTTTTTTCAAATTCGAAATCCGATCCGATCTTAAAATGTTCGATATTTGGAAGGTATTTTAAAAGTTATATATACTCTTCAAATTTTTATTTCAATTCCTCAAAAAAAAAAACAGGTGAATCAACAAATTCAGATTCCAATGGTTGCCTTCATGCTTCTAAAATTCTTCCAGTTTTGCTATATGCACATTTATCTATTGCTAATAATGCTGAACATCATCATCTTTTTGATAATTTACTTTGCCTTTCATATATTCATTTAATTCATCACACGTGTGCTTTTACAATAAATAAAATATTTCTTCATCTTGGGATGTCACTAACCGCCCAGCTAGATCCGAATTTACTATTTTTTCATACCTAGTGACTCGATCTAATTGTAGAATACTAGTTCATAATCAGAGAAGTGCTCAACCGTTTTTACAACTTGTTGCTAGTTACAACGTTATCATGAGATTCCCATACCAAATGATTTTCTTTAAAAAAAATCTTTAATATGAAAATTGAATATCATTTTTATTGAGACATTCTAAGATCACCCTCAAGATTTTAATTGGTCCTATCCTCATGTTAAACGATGATCGGAAGGTATTTTACTAATATTCCATATCATTGTGAGGGCGCAAGGCAAGATTACTTATGACTCTCTTTAAATACAGTTAATAGATCAATTAATAAATTGAATAAAATTTAAAACTATTTTGTGTAAAGATTCTTCGTGCAACTGGTAAACCATATCATGCTCAATGTTTTTGTTGTATAACTTGTGAAAAAAGTCTTGATGGTATTCCATTTACAATTGATGCAACAATGCAAATATATTGTATTGATTGTTTTCATCAAAAATTTGCACCACGTTGTTATGCTTGTCATCGACCAATATTACCAACAATTGGTCAAGAAGAAACTCTTCGTATTATTGCACTTGATAGAAATTATCATATTGATTGTTATCGATGTGAAGTAAGAATTATTTTTTTTTTTATCTTATATTAAAATAAATATTATTTAAGAATTGTAAAATACAATTTACAAATGAACAAGGTTGTTATCCAATAGATGATCATATTTTTTGTTTACAATGTAATCGAATATATTCAAGAACAATACTTGGTCATTCATAAATTTAGTTTTTTATTATTAATCCAATGTATAATATTTGTTATTTACTTATTTTTTTTTAGTATTTGTTTTCCTGTGTATTTTATTTTATATATGTAGAAAATACATACGAAATGTTTTTTGTTTTTAAAAAACTTTAGTGTTGATTTTTATTTTTCAACATTTTTCCATCCCAAGTTTTTGTTTCGTTTGTCTTTGTCTTATTTGTATAATATTTGTGCTTGTTTTATTTGAACAAAGTATGAATAAAAATAGATGAATTTTTTAAACAGAAGATTTTTTTAATTATTATATCGAAAAAATCTTTATTAAAACAATAAGGTTGGTGCGAAAACTTGATTTTGTTATTTAAATAATATACTAATTAAAGTTCACATCGTTATCAACATTACTTGCTTCAACTAATAGATATAATTCTATTAATGATAATCTCCCCCACAACTAAAAATACGAAATCATTCAAGCAATAAACTATTCGATGCAATGAGATATACCTTAAGTGCTATCATGTAGGTGTATATGATTAATATAATTACAGTTATAAATAAATGTCCTTTACGATAACATTGAAATAAAGACAGCGAATATATTCAGTGAAAGAAAAACATATGTAATCAGAGACAGTATTAAGTCAACGGTTAATTCTTACGATCAGAATTTGATATCAATCCTTGATTGTTCAATCTACTCATATTATTTTATAGCAGAAGACTATTGCTTGCTATTTATGCTGATGGATACATTTTAAGTTTAATCTTCTTTTAAATTTAGCTCTTATTTTGGTATATTTTTCCGCAAAATAAAGTAATATCAATCATGATGTTTTTTCTACATCAACATTGAGTACAACTACGCCAACTTTAACTACAATTATTTCTAACGAACGTTCTTTCATTGTTGTTGATTTTCTTAACGTAACATCAGACATTTGAATAGACGGAAGTAGACGAACAGTTGTAGTAACAGAAAAATAAAGTATTTTGTATAATTTAATAGACTTGTAATTTTTCAACGTTCACTGATAATGGAGTAGTTATGACTGTGGGTTATATATCTGCATGTGGAATTAATCTTCATCACATTCATCTACCTACTACAAAAATTAATATTATTATTTCAGATCAATTTGAAACAGTTTTATTACATATGATACAGGTTAGACAACAGGTTTTTCACAAGATACAATTCATTTTGTACAAAATCTTTTCATTACTTTTTTTCTAAATTGTAGGCATAGTTTAAATTAAATTAAATTGAATTCGAATGAGTTATTTATTAAAGTTCAAAAATTTTCAATATAGAAATTTACTAATGATCTGAGAACTTATTCCATGTCGTTCGGATCGATAAAAAAAACTTTGGTGAACTGATAGTAAATTGACGATTAACCATCACCGACTAATGGCTCTTTCACAGTATCAATTCAGTCAGTATATATATCGGATCCTGTGTAATTGCAAAAGACACGTAAGATTTGAAGCACCACTAATTGATCTTATGGATAAATACCTCATTTTATTTTATCACTCTATATTATTCATCGAAGAAATAATCCATAGTTCAAAAAAAAATGATATCACGATCTCCTAAATAATTTCAGAATATTACTGAAGAAATCGTATTTTAAGGAAGAAAATGAATTAAACATACTAGAGAACATCCTAACAAGGAGCTGATATTCTTAATGGTAGAAAAAAAACCATATGACAAGGCATCAGAGAAAGTAGTAAAAGAAAATATACAAGAAAAAAAGGTAAACTTTCTCTGGAAGACTCAATATCATAACAACAGTAAAAGACATTTGTACCAGACTATTTCTTTTTTCATTAGCATAATACTAAGCGTATTATTATATTAAATTATCGTTCGATTTTTCCTTTTCATTTCCTTTATTATTTATATCAATATCTTTTATCCGTTCATATAATGAACAATATCAATAAATCGAAAAAAAAGAAAACAAAAATACATAAAATCTAGTGTATAAATAAATAACACAATGTACAGTATATAAAAAAAAATCACATATTTCATCAAAGTTATAATTATTAAATAAGAGAACGAAAAATTACATTGAATCATTATATTCATTTGTTTCATCATTATTATTTCCGTTTTTTGATTGTCCAGTAGTATTTTTTGTTTTAGAAGATTGACGTTTTTTCTTTTGTTCATCTTTATATACAGCTAATTTTTGATCATATTCAGCTTGGCTTGATTGAGATTGTTTTTGATATCGACGTTTTGTCTAAAATATAAAATGAGAATAAAAACAAAAACAAAATCAATTCTTTAACTTACTGCATCATCACATTGACGCCACATTTCACCTAATTTTTTCATAATTTCTTGGCCACTTGAACCAGGATTTTGTTTCTAAAAAAATATACATTCAAAAAAATTTCATTGTTTTTTTTCATTACCTTAACTTCTTCACGATTATCTGAGAAAAACATTTGCCAAGCTGCTTTATTTTTTTTTGGTGCATTTGGATCATGACGACGTTTTTGACTTGAACGACGACGAACCATTTTATTCTTATTATTTAAACTCCAAAAACAAAACGAAAATGAAAATGATAAAAATAATTTTGTACTTACTTGAACTTGTATATGATGTATATGAAGTAAAATAAGAAAAACAATTAGGTTTTATAGTCTATGATATATTCGTCCGTTTGAATAGACGTATATATCTGACCGTTACACAATACGAACGAAAAAAAAAGGAAAGAAAATTAAATATACATATCGAACATGGAATTTTATTCTGGATTAAAACACGAAAAAAAATATTAAATGAAAATATATATTAGTCAGAATATTTTTATTAAATTAATTGTGATGAATTGCTGGACGTTTAAAAACAAATTTAAGTAATCGTATTAATGGTAATTCAATAAAAAGAAATGTAAAGAATGATAATATATAAGAAATAATTATATGAATAATACCATTAAATAACTAAAAAAGAACAAAATAAATAATAAAAATTTAATCAATTAAATACATACCATATTTGTTATTGTAAAATGTGTCGGTTGATCACGACTAATATAATTAACAAAAAGAACTAATGAATGCCAAAGATACGCACCATAAGTTAATTTTGATAATTTTTCAAAACATGAACATCTAAGCAATCTATTTGCTATACCTATTAAACCAAATCTTATATACTTATATTTATAATACAAAAGAAAAAGGAACTAACCGCCTTGTCCAAGATAACAACTAATAATAATTATACTTAATCCAATAGCCCATCCAAGTCTTGATAAAGTAAGAAATGCAATACGTCCTGATCGAGTTAATGAATTTCCATTATAATCTCCATATGTACCAAATATACAAAGACCTAAAATAATTAAAGCAATTATCCAACTTATAATTTGTTTTCCTTGATTATATCGTGTTGATCTTCGTTGTGGTAATATTGATTCCCATGAAAGTGTATTTGAACGTTGATACATTTCATAAACAATATAACCAAGTAATAAACCAATTGCATATGGAGAAATACGACACCATGGTTTAATATAAACATCATTCATATAATTACTCGTACTATTTGACCAATTTGATTTATTTGAATAAAAATCACTTAATGGTCCATGATCATAATCTTTTTTTGATACAATAACTGATGTTGTTATAATATCAATCAGGATAAAAATAAAAGCTACTAACATTCCAAATAACCATTTCCTAAATAATAATTTTGTAATTATTTATTAATATATCGAATAAAGAATAATTATAAGATTGAAGATTTTCAATAAAGTTCTTACCATGAAATAGCTAATAAAAACAATGGTGCAATCCAATGAAATTGCATATTTACTGCCATAAACCATGTTATCTAAATGCAATTATTCATATTGTTATTAGAATAAAAAATGAATTTTTATTTTTTACCGGCATACAGCTATCACTTAGATCAAAAAAATTATTAATATAAAGTAAATTACGCCACCATGTTCGTCGACATGTTGATGTTTCACTACCATTTGTTGGATATATTGGACCATCTTGACCCAAATATGGTGAAAGACTGATATAGACAAGTAGAATTATAGCATACAATATTGTATATCTATATAATAGAATTTATATATAAAAAATAAAAATAAAAATTTATTTTAATACCTTAAATAACGATATACATAATGATTAAGAAGAAATTTTCCAATTGAAAATCTTTCATTTTCAATTTTAGAAATTAAAAATATAAATGCTGTAAGTAAACCACTAAAAATAATTCATATATAATTAATTGATATTTTCAATGTTTTTAAATTTAAATTAACCTTAAAACAAAAAATGAATCAACACTAAATAGAGCATGGATAATTATTTGAAACCAAAATCGACGTGCCCAATTGAAAATAATTAATACATTATCTAAATAATAATTATTTTTTTAATTTTTTTATAAAATATCAAGTTGATCAAAATACGAGCTTAATCAATTTACTTACAAATAAATTATACTTTAATAAATGAAAATTTTTATTTTATTAAAAAAATAAAAAAAAAAAAA